>DWCF01005440.1:0-14241 GCA_018230265.1 Delias oraia
TAGAATAGCTGTTGACGATAGAACAATTGATGGTAGAATAGCTGTTGACGATAGAACAATTGATGGTAGAATAGCTGTTGACGATAGAACAATTGATGGTAGAATAGCTGATGATGGTAGAACAATTGATGGTAGGACAATTGATGGTAGGACAGTTGTAGGTGATAGAACAGTTGACGCTAGAACAGCTGATGGTAGGAAAGGTGATGTACCGCCGATGATGAGTCAGCAGTCTTTGGATAATGTGGTGGACAGTTTAACTGGCGAGATAGATGTTGGTAAGAGAGGTGATTCAAGCGACAGTTTGGAAGTGATAGTAAAATTGCCGAGTGGTAAACGGTTGAAGATGATGGCGGTTGATGATGTGGAAAGTGGGTATTGTTTTTTTTATTCTATAGTGGACAACGGAGGTGGGTCTCCTGTTTGGTAAGAGAACACCACCCATCACCAATTGTACCAAACACTGCGCGTGCTGTATTGCTTTTTACGCCTCTTGAGCTGTGTAATTTGGAGGGCCGTATATCCAAACTCACTTAGCGAAACAAAGTACAAGTACCGTTTCATGCCAAGTATTCTGTGAGCCCGTGGTATCACTTGGGACGAGCCATCCCATTTAGTGCGTAAGCATATGCTTCAGCATGGCTCTCCCACGGGTGGAAAACATTGTGCGAGGATTTTCACTAGATTTAATTTTTTTCTTGTACATTTACATTTTTCATTGATAAGCGGATAACGGAGTTAACGAGTCTCCTTTATGGTAAGAGAACTCCGTCGCCCATGGACAACCGCGCTACAATCCTCGATACCTGTGTTACCGGCTTCTTACGCCGCTTTAACGGTATTTTTATGGTATAGCGGAGAACAGAGCAGATGGGTCTCCTATATGGTAAGAGAACACCGCCGCCCATGGAAATCCGCGCGTGCTGTGTCGCTGGATTTTTACACAGCTTGAGCGGCATTTTGTAAATTCCTCCGATATCCTCGGTTGGTGATGGGCGCCGTTCTCTTACCATATAGGAGAGCCACCTGCTGCGTTCTCCGCTATAGAAATAATATTTCAGAGACAGAAAATGCCAAAGAAAAGCTAAGAACCGCTCTACAAAATAAAAAGAAACCCACCCAAGTTAATTTAATACCATATGGGACATTGATACCAGTGGCCATACGGCCGAAAATACCCATAGTGTCAAACTTAGTGTTACCACTAGTGAAAAGTGCAAACGAGACTAGTGTTAGTGTGAATAGCCGAAGTTTTAGTGCGAAAAGTGTAAAACCAAGTGACAAAGTTAAGAATCCACAGGATATATTGGAGGAGAAGAGACAGTCTTCTTCGGCGGCATCTAAACGATACAGGTTACATTTGAGCTATTTTTATTGTTATAACCTTTGCCCATGGGCAGTGTAATTGGGTATGACATGGTTGGTTGTATATCTTCGACTTATTAGTAGGACATTTAGCGTCTGCTATGTGGGTGGGTAGTCCTACGTAGTACTCAGCGAAACAAAGAAGAAATACCGTTTCGCGCTGAGTATTCTGTGAGCTCGTGGTATCACTTCAGACTGGGCAATTAGTGCATCAGCATAACTCTACGGGTGTGACTGTTTTAAGACACCCGCCCGGGCACTGTCAAGCCCTTGCAGACCGAATAAATTAAATTATAATTATTCGGACCGGGATTCGAACCAGATACCTCTCGCTTCATGATAGCCTCATGAAACCACTTAGCTACGAGGCACTCAAAATTTCTTTAAAATTTGAGTGCCTCGTACAAACCTGCATGCATCAAAAAAGGCCGGCAACGCACCCGCGGCTCTGTTAATGCCGGAGGTGTCCCTGGGCGGAGGAACGCTTGCCGCAAGCGAGCCGAGCTCGTTCGCCACCGATGGTATATAAAAAAGCAATCTTCTGTTTATAGCAGTATCCCCTACTTTGTTCAGGGATCGTGTGAAACAGAAGAAGCAAAGAGAATATCTGGAGTTGCAAAGAGAAATACAAAGTTTGAGAGACAGAAATGCCGAGCTGAACAACCAGATTTCTATATACGAACAGTTGCTTCTGAACCATCTGAAGGTGTGTCGCGGTTCGGACGATTTGAGTAAGTGTCTCTTCTGTGTGGCACAGGTGCACCGCCGCCCATGGACAGCTGTGCATCACGGTCAGCGAACAGTCACCAGGTGCAGTATTAACCGTGGCAGAGCCATGCTGACGTACAAGTTGGGCCGGCTCGCGCCGAGTGATAGGGCTCACAGAATTCTCAGCGGGAAACACTTGTACTGTTCGCTGAGTGAGGGCGTCGGAGGCTCTTAAAAGTGACGCTTACGCGGTGTAAAAAAGCCAGCGAAACAGCACGCGCGGACTGTGGCGCGGTTGTCCATGGGCGGTGTTCTCTTACCATATAGGAGACCCACCTGCTCCGTTGTCCGCTATAGAATAAAAAACTGCTTTTGAGAGAGAGCCTAATTGAGTTAACGTGGCTCTCACGACTCAGATTACTGATATACCATATAAGTGCTCCCCTGATACTAAGATAGCGTCGCCCATGGGCTTTGCCGTCAACACCGGTTTTAGAAGACAAATAAAAGCCCGTATTTAGAATAGCCTCATAGTTGAACAATAGGTAGATACTGCCTCAGCATATGCGTCAGCATGGATCTGTCGAGTGCGACGGTATTAAGACACTCGCCCGGCCACATTTTACAAAAATTATTCCGATCGGGCATCAAACCCGACAAATTTTCTATGGATTTTTTCTACAAAATCAACAGAGATAGCATAAGCTTAAAGGGCACATTTAAACCTCTGCAAACGCCCATGGGCAGCTCTAGTCAGTTGCTGTGAATAAAATCTTTTCTCTTTCCAGAAGTGTTGCAGCAAGAAGTCGAGAGATTACAGAAGTTAAGGCAAAGTCAAACATAAAAGAACATTCCATTGTAAAAAAATATAAGTCTTTGATAATGTGTGTTTTTATTTAATAAATATATTATACCCGTGGGAGAGCCATGCTGAAGCATATGCTGACGCACTGATTGGGCCAGTTCGTGCAAATGATGTCAGCTCACAGAATACTCAGCGTGAAATACTTGTACTGTGTTTCGCAGGGTGAGCAAAGATATCGAAGGCACTTATAATGCCGCTTAAGTGGCGTAAAAGTCGACAACATAACCAATGCGCGGATTGTGGGGCAGTTCGTGATGGGCGGCGGTGTTGTCTTACCATATAAGTGACCCACCTGCTCAGATGTCTGCTGTACTATAAAAGAAATCGAAAAAAAGAGCGTCCATGTTCCTTAATGGCCGGCAACACAGCTGTGCCTCGGCAATAACTGGAGGTGTCCATGGGCGGAAAACCGCTTTCCCTAAGTGAGACACTTGCTGGTTTTCCAAAAATTAAATAAAATGAAAAAAAAATCGATATTGAGAACTTTGTAGCTCAGTGGTTAAATTAATTAACTCGAGGTGCCGGGTTCCAAACCCGGTTCAGGTCCGTAAGACAGTGTTATGACACTCCCTGGACACTGTCAGGCCATTCCAAAGACTGAATACAGTTTTATTGAGATCGAACCCACTACCTCTCGCTTCGTAGTAGGTTTAGACCACCTGCTACGACTCTATAAAACACATGGACAGGTCTAGTTCTAGCGTATGTGTTGAACTATATGAATTATTTAATATAGGATCAGTTTTATGGTATAGCAGACAACGGAGCAGGTGGGTTTCCTATATGGTACTAAACCACCGCTGCCCATCACCAACCGCATTGGTTGTGTTGCCGGCATTTTTAAGACCTCCAATATCCTCACTGACTCAGAAAAACACAGTACAAGTACCGTTTCACGCTGTGTATTCACTTCGGACGAGCCGACTCAATTAGTGCATCGGCATGGCTCTGTCGGGTGCGACAGTATTAAGACACCCGCCCGGTCACTGTCAAGCCCTTACAGACCGAATAAATTATTATTTTACCGACCGGTAATCGAACCTAATACCTCATAATAAAAGAACCTAAAAACCTGAAAAAAGAAGAACCTTTTTAATTAAACATCAAACTATTGTCAGCAAAATAGCTTTAATCATGAATCTGGTGGTACACTGTTATATTCTATGAGCGTTAGTCCAAATAATACGACTAAAATAAATTGGACGTCTTAGCGAATGTAACATTAATTTTGCCGTATTATATTCGATGGATTACAGTTTTTCTTCGCGACATTATGTGTCTTCATTTAGACGTATAATACTCTATAGTCTGTGGTTCATATAGCATAGACGACTCAATCAACTGTCAAGTACTACATTAATGAATGTGTCACACGTCCACTGCTGGACATGGACCTCCCACTTGGACTTCCGTGAATACCTGTCGGAGGCGACCTTCTTAAGGTCATCCGTCCATCTTATGAGTGGACGTAATAATTTTAATATCTAGACAAAACTAACTTCAAAAGATATTCAACAAATCATTTAAAACTCACAGACACGTCATACTTGACAGTGAATTTGGCGCCGTTTTGATATTAAATTAATATAATATTCGTTTTTTTAACATATTTAGTATTACACAGTAATAAACTATTAATAATATAATCTATACAAATAAACTATTAGTCTTGATAATAAAAAAATTACAATAATATATTTAAAACAAATCCGCTTTTAATAAAACAATTGCATTAATAACATTAAATATTTTATTTTACAACTAAATAAATCTTCAATTATATATTAAAACATTTATTTAGGTACGTCGTAGTATGTACACGTAATTTGACATTGACAGCTTACATGATATCGACATGCCGATGCAAAACCATCACATAATGTATAAACAGTTTGATTTAATCGCACAGCAACCCAATATTGCAACCCAAACCCAAACGCAATATTGCAACCCAAACCCAAACGCAATGTTGTAACCCATGTAATGTTTAATTACACCAAAAAGGACGTGTTTTTAGTATATCAATACTCCTTACATCGGCTTGTCAATGTCACAAAACAAGATGGCGTCACGACGCTACTGTCAATTGTCAAGTACAAAGGTAGACCATGGTTACACAAGAAAAATATCAAACAGGCCACATTATTTCCATTACGTTTGCTATTTTATATTTATAACCAGACATTTGATGTTAAAATCGAAAAACTAGGGACTTCTATACGTTATTATTGAGAATTAACAATTTCAAAGGCGCGGTTGTCCATGGGCGGTGGTATACAGATAGGAGACCCACCTGTTCCGTTGTCCGCTATAGCATAGAAATTATTAACAGCATAAAGATTTTATAATCAATTTTGTAATATAATTGCACTAAATTATGCACTTTTTACGATATAGCGGAGAAGAGAGCAGGTGGTTCTCCTATGTGGTAAGAGAACATCGCCGCCCATTAACAACCACGGCACCAGTCCGCGCTTTGGTTGTGTTACCGGCTGTTTAAGCCCCTTGAGCGGCACTTTTAAGAACCTTCCCCACTCACTCTGCAAAACACAGTACAAGTACCGTTTCACGCTGTATTCACGAGTATTCCGTGATCCCGTATCAGTTACGACGAGCCAACTCAATTAGTGCGTCAGGATATGCACATCATGGCTCTCCCCTGGTTGTAATTTAGTCACAGAACATTAAATTCTGTATATTTATTGTATAATAACGTATAGTTGTCCTTAGCATGATTATTTCATGCCAAATTGTGTCTGATTATAAAAAAATGTATGAAAAATAGTTAGTTATTTCAAATAAAAACTTTTCATACTTTCAAAAAATAGCAGCATAGTTACAACTGTCCGATAAAGCGTTCAGTGCAGTTAGTTTTAAAATAACAGTGATTAACGTTCCGTTATAGTGAAAGCTTATCTGCTACTTTAACTGCTATTTAGTGTTGGGCGATAATTAAGAGCCATTGATTTTTATAATAATTCTTTTATAGAGATTTATAATTATATATTTTATTGTATACCGCCCATGAAAAACCACACAACACTCCGGGCTTTGGTTGTGTTGTCGGCCATTATGCGCCTTAGCGTGGTACGCTGATACCAACTAATACTCGCTGGTTCCACGAGCCTGATATCATTGAGGCTATTGCGTCAGCATATGCCAATATGCCATGGCATATGCTACTTATTTACAAATATCAATGGCTTTTAATTATTACGATAAATTAATTTCGATCAAACATCATTCCTTCATGCCGACAGTGCATTCGGGGCATTTTTACAGATTCAGCACTAAAGCCTTATGTATGGTATATTACTTACACAAGACAAACCTCAAACTTTTTTAAACTCCAGTTAAATTACTGTAAATGAAATTGGATGGCCTATTACACGATATTTAGGGTTTGAATTAGGGCAAAGTTAGTATTTATTAGGGTCCCTAACTAGGGTGATCGGACGGAATTGGAAGGCTCACTCCCCTAAGATAATGTTACTAGTTAGGGAGCTGAGTCATTTTCTCTAGAGCAAGGATTTTGCTCATTAATTTCAATTATTATACCCAGATCCATTTACCCTGGATGCAGACATAAAAATTACTGTTAGTTTAGGTGTCATGTCAGAATTAGGGTGCCGAATACTTGTTTCAAATTTACCCAATACAACATAAATTAATAAAAAACATTCACCACAAGTCACTCCGCCCCACAACATACACAAATATAGTAAAAGAAGAACTATGAACCACCAATTTGTAGAAATAAAAAGCAGAATTTTATACCACAAAATCACAGTATGACGAAGAAAAACAGGTCATCAGTCCCACCAAGGTCCTTGCCCATAAACCAGAGAAGTTTTATAGTTCTTAAATTTTCAATACAGTGTTATTTACACTAGCAATCCCCAAATTATTTCAACCACGGTCCCCTAGAAATTCAAGGACACTTCACGGATCCCATGCTAACAATGAGCTGATAGCTTCCCGAGAGGATAATAACATAAACTCAGATTGTAGGGTTCTGTGTAGGGACCGCGATCACAACCGCCTCCGCCGGATACGAAGATCAGGACCTAGCTACATCGTCAGTCTCATCCAGGTGAGCCTTTAACCAGCTGCTCATGTCCTCGCGATGACCCAAGACAAGGTTCATATCTCGCTGGAGACGCCCTTCCGCTGGTCGCGGCTAAGAATCAAATTCACGGCGAGCTATGCCTTGACCCCAAAGACTGTGAAGCTGTGATGTCTGTATGGCCGGCAACATATGCGCTTCCATAAAAAAGATCCCTCAATAAAACCAGCACAAAGTTTAGTTTAGTTATGCATGGTAAAGATATGATACCTCGGCTCCGCGGACCACTGATCTACGCAAGCTACGCTGCCCTAAATATCACGTAATTTGGCCCCTAAGACAAAGGGACGTTGCCGCACTTACGTCCGATACCTGTGCGGAGTTATAGTGCTGACTCTGTAATTACACAGCCCGTGGATATGTTATTAACTAGGATTAATAGAGAAAAATCTAAATCTATGTGTGATATGCGCGTGAAATGATTGAAATATAATTTGCTATGAATTGTAGCTTAGCACCAAAACTTTCGGCCGTAGGCGGGGCGCGCGCAAGACGCGTGACGCGTGACGCATTTGACGTGTTACAATTGGCGGGAACGCGGTTACACGTGTAAAATGAGTTTTCAATCATTAAAAACTCTTTGAACGATCGTTGAGTAAAACAAGAACTATTTTCAGTAATTACCAATTAAATGCTGTGATTAATGTTGCCCAAATGCAAGGCTTAGCCCGTCTTGGTCGTGCTCTACTTATTAAAGTTTACTTCAGATCTTAGAAAAACCCATCAGATTAGGAAGATTTTGAGCTTGGATTAGCACAGCCATAGACCAACTAGATTTATAAAATATCTCTAAAGATTTAATCAGAAATTCCAAAAATCGGTGCCAAAATAAGCTGCAAGACGCGCGAGTCTCGCAGGCTTAGTTCTTGCTCAAGTCTTACACGGTCTTGGTCTTGATAAAATTAGTTGGTCTTGGTCTTGGTCTTGCATTTGGGCAACACCAGCTGTGATTTATTATATAAATTATCTTTGAAGATTCCTAGTTCAATATTTACCAGTTAGTTGAAAAATGAGTTTTTAATCATATAAAAACTATTTGGTGATGTCATTAAAAAAAATGTTGTTATTAATAATTATATTATTTAAAGTGAAGGGTCACTATATACCTAAGTGTTGCTATAACATTTTTATAATATGAAATCTCTTTTGAAAATATAATTGATTTTTTTTTATTGTGGCTTGGCTATGAGGCCTTCAGCCATAAGTAATATTGAATAAAACAAATGTTACTACCAGTAATACCAGTTAAAAGTGACTTTTATTTAAATAGATTTATACACTTTGTAAGTGTAATTGAAATTGTTGATATGATAGTTACAAGTGAAAAATGAGTTTTTAATCATATGAAAACTCTTTGAATGTGTTCTTGAATGAAATAAGTGTTTATAGGAATTATAAGTTAAAATTTAATTTTAACACAAAACTACCATTTTAAAATGTCTTTAATAATGTTACAAATAAAAATTGAGTTTTGCAATATAAAAACTGTTTTATTTATATACAAGTTGTGTATGACTGTGAGCATCACGCGCCTAAATCACGCCTTTTAACACAATTTGCCTCAAGCTTCAATTGTTATATTAAAATCACCTCAAGATATGGTCAATATTGGCTTTGTTTTAAAGAAAATCTATCGATGGTCACTATCAAAAGAAATGGAGTCATCGAAGTGCTATCTTCAGATGGGATTTTCATCACAGCAATTGCGATGGCCATGAAGGGAAGTAATAGAGAATCAGACATTCCATTTCTTGGATGGAATTTTTGTTATATAATTCAAGGTTAGGTTAAATTTACTGTTGATAAAGAAATTGCGATACCGGTAACTGAGAGAGACAGTTGGGTCTCTCTGGGATTGGCTTATGGTCATATATTCAAAAGAATTTTTTTAAGTGACGACAGAAATGCGTTGGCTGTGACCAATCTAGAGAGATCAATGTCTCCATCTCTGGGAGAGGCTTTTGGACATAACCTCAAAAGATATTTTTGAGGTTATGTCCAAAAGAAATGGAATATCTTGGATTCTCTCTTACTTCTATTCATAGCCAACGCGTTTGCCGTGTTGATTTATTTCAAAACGACTATAATCTATGTTTTGTGGCTAAAATCCCATCCGAAAATAACATTTTGCAAATAAAAGAATATATATAATAAATTATTGTCCACAGCAATCGCGATGGCTATGACGAGACGAAATGGAGTAAGATCTAGGTATCTCTTCTGACACGGGCTTTTGGATACCCAACTCAAAAGATTATCTTTGTAAGATCACTGCCAACATAGCAATCGCGATGGTTACGACCAATAAAAAAAATCATTTCCGGGACGGGCTTTTCGACACCCGTTTCTCCAAAAGCCAAGTGTTTATAACATAACATTCAGCTAGTATTTGAGGTGTTTTCAATTATTAATTAATTAACATTACAAAAATATTATTTAAAATTATGTTAAAACTAAGTAACTGCGTGCATACAATTGTAATGATATGTTTTTTTTATACAAAATGAATCATCGCTGGCTTCGACCGAGTGCGTCATGCTTACATCTAGTCCATGCACCAAGACACCTTGGGATAAGCATTTTGGAAGAATTCATCTATCTATAACTACTAATACTATTCAGGAAGTACTTTGAAAAATAACAGTTAAACGCTATTTAACTATGAGCAACAGTTATTGCTATATGCTATTTATCGCTAGCATTCTAAACGCGATAGAAGTTACTTGATATATGCTAATGTTTACAATAATTGGTGTTTTTTCCCTATTCGCTGGTTTTTTAAAGTTTATTGCGGCGTACGAGGTAATACTACTGGCGCTAATCGAATCGCAAGAAAATTGCTCCCAAATAACGTCTGTTATTTCAAGTTACGCATATCTGATACTAGGGAGCTGTAACGTAACCGAAATACTAGCAGCGTATCGAAATATTTACTACACGGTGTAAAACGCCGACAACATAACGCGAATTATTTTTGTTCATTGAAGTCTATAACAGAAGAAATTGTTAAATTTTGTTGTCCGTTATATTTTCGCTTCCGTTATATTTTCACTTCGTTATATAACGATTTAAGAACTGTTTTATTCTTATAACATGATATTAGAACATGTATGCGCTAAACCAATTTATGAATATTACTTATGTCACGGAAGCCATTTCCATGTCCCACCCACTCCCACTCACCGTGACGTCACTTACGAAATTCTCCCCCCTTTCCACTGACAATAGCTAAGATGTATTGGTTTACGAAGCGAGAGGTATCGGATTCGATGCCTGTTTAAAATGCAATTTATTCAGTCTTTGGCAGGGCTGGGTTAATGTTAAGACTGTCTCACCCGTGGGAGAGCCATGCTTTTTTGTATTCTATAGTGAACAGCAGAGCAGGTGGGTCTCATATTTGGTAAGAGAACACTGCCGCCCATGGCCGACTTGGTCACCCATGGACGCGGCATAGTCAGTATACTGCTTGTGTTGCCGGCTTTTTACTCACTCAGCGAAACAGTACAAGTACCGCTTCACGTTGAGTATTCTGTGAACCCGTGGTGTCAATTCTAACGACCCGCCCCAATTAGTGCGTCCGCATATGCTTCAGCATGGAAACAATCCATTCATTATAGACGCAACTAAGCAATGTAATATAAAAATGGCAGGTATATTAGGCGTGTTATGGTGGTGTTAAAGGGGAACGGTTGTGTAGTGGGCCTATTTTTCGTATTAAGTTCATAGTAAATGGTACTTGTACTGTTTCGCAGAGTAAGTGATGATATCGGTCTTTAAAATTGCAGTATAAGCGGCGTAAAAAAGCCTGCATAGCAAGAGCGTGTCACGCGTTTGGCCATGGGCGGCGATGTTCTCTAACCATATAAGTAACCCACCTCTCTGCTATGCCGTAAAAATAGTGCCGAATAGAAGTTTCCGATATGATATGCTTGGATTATTAATCGATACTGTTCCGATTATTAATTATCTTTCACTAAGCGTGTTTTCATATTAAAAACGAACGCCAGGTTCTATACTCTGTGGTTTGTGGAATATGTGATCTTTGGCCTTGATCAGGGGTGGGCAACATTTAGGTTGGAAGAGCAAAAAGTTTTTAGTGCCACGTTTTTCCTTTGCCTACGTAATATGGGTAGGCCAGGGATAAACAACCTTTGGTTCAGAAGAATCAAACGGAAGAAATAGGAAGAAGATAGTTTAATTCAATCTTATTCCTGCTAACATTAAAATCACGTGAGAATGGCTTGGAGCAGGGGTCAGCAACATTTTGAACAAAGTTTTTATTTTTATTCCATGACTAATTAAGCATCACGCGTCTAGAACAGGGGTAAGCAACCTTTTAAGTAGGAAGATTAAAAACTGTAAGTGCTTTTGAATTTGACAGTTAACTCTCTAACCTGTCAAACGAGTTTGACGTAACTATAATTTAAAATTATTACGTCAAATTTAACCATCACTGGACGCTCACCAGTGATATATAAAACCCGGGCGTGACAATTGTCAAAATGACAGCGCGTCAAACTGTCAACGTCTCGACTAATCGCTATCTATATTCGATAATCTATCTATCTAATTAATATCGTAGACTAAAATATATTTCTTTATACTATAGACAAAAATATTATAACCAAAGAAAATATATCTTAAAAAAATATAACAGCGGTTATTTTAAGATTTTAGATTTTAAATAAAACCTTATTTTGATGTATACAATAGAACTGTAATAATACTTTTTTATTTTTTGGATGTTTTGTCATAATTAAGTAAATGAAAATAAAATATTTTTTTCTTAAAATAACGTTAATTTGAAAATAAATATTTTTTTCTAAAAATAACGTTAATTTGAACTATGCAGTATCGACTATTTATTAAAATGATTGTCTATTATCAAAATAAGGCTTTACTGAAGTTTACTGAAAAATAAAGATACCACAGTTTATACCAAAGGAATTTCTTAAAGCAAAATTTATAATAATTACGTAACTCTTATGGTAGGAATAATCAAAGTGTCTTAGAGAGAAATGCAAGCTTTATTTGAAAACGAAGCGAAGCTTATGACACAGACAACACTCGACAGCCACTAACCCATGCCATTTGTACGAATATGACATCACCTGGCGACTTTAGACGTCACTTACCCACAGACCCAGCGCTAATAACAGCCATTACCGCTAGGAATCTATATAAAACCGACGTGTACACAATAAAGACTTAAAACGTCATTTTCTTATTCTCAGCGCTAGTAACAGCAATTAACGCTACTACAAATCTGTACCCTAGATACGTTATCTTAAACCTCACTTCCATATAACCAAGTGTTAGTGATTGTCAAGGAATGTTGCCTCTCCTGTCTAACGGTTTGCATTAGTACAATGCATTCGTTCTACCTCTAAATGGACGAAATAGGGTATCAATCGACTCGATATACTCTAAACCATTGATTAAATTATGTACTTATAAAAGTTTAAAACACCTCATTAAGTTAAGCGACTGAAACTTGTGTTGAACTGTTTAAGCTAGCGAACACTGGAAGTCACAGCGATTTATGGTGACTGGAATTTACTCGGAAAGCATTTTATAAGTAACGAATTAATGAGGTGTTTGCTTTGGAAAACAATTCCAGTGAAATTAATTCCAATTATTAAAATAACGATTTTAACTGTTATCCAACTCCTCGGGCCATCGTTTCAATTTGAGCCATGAATACATATTTCTTCACCATCACTAATTAAATTTCCAATTACAGACTTGCTTTACTAAAACGTTTATTCACACCCAACTAATTTGAACTTGGAATTCACATCTAACCAAGTTGAACTTGGAATTCACATCCAACCAAGTTGAACTTGGAATTCACATCCAACCAAGTTGAACTTGGAATTCACATCTAACCAGGTTGAACTTGGAATTCACATCTAACCAGGTTGAACTTGGAATTCACATCCAAACAAGATGAACTTGGAATTCACATCTAACCAGGTTGAATTTGGAATTCACATCCAAACAAGATGAACTTGGAATTCACATCTAACCAGGTTGAATTTGGAATTCACATCCAACCAAGATGAACTTGGAATTCCGGCTAAATAAAAAGTCGAATTTCAAATTTGGAATCGAGTCGACCGACCGCCCGGCTACTTCACCTGCATGCACATGCGAACAAGACGAGTGCGATCACTAATATGTTAGAGACAGTCGCCGCACCATTGCACATATCTTCTTCACAGAAACACATGTGGCCATTGCCGGTACTTTCCATCATGCAAACGTGGTCCACCATGAACAGGTTGATCTGCAGCTGGGAGGTGCACGTGCGCCGGACGACCTCGTAAGCTGGAAGAGGACGGAGCATTGGTTAAAAGACGTGTATCTCTAAGGTTTGAGGACAATTCAGATTATTTAATGTAATTTTAAATTAAGAATTATTTTAAGATTATCTGAGTCCTTTGAAGAAGTTTCAATTGAATTATTGTAATTTCAAAGTGAGTATTATTTTGAGATTTACTGAAAGTGTCACAACCATTTAAACTTTCACATTTATACGTAATAGATACTAACGGCTTTTAGAATACCGGACCATCTTAACGCAGCAGCCGTTGCAGGTCTGAAGAGGCGGCTGGTCGCGTGGCAGCGCCGTATAGTTGAAGGGGTCCTTGCAGCGGGGATCTGTCCAGCTGTCGCATTCATAGCAGTAAATGGTGCGAGCTGTAACCAATTTTAAGGTTAATAAAATGCAATTGGAGACCAAAAAGTACATAAAAATGAGATTGAAATCTAAGTTGGAATAGAAGTTGACTTTAATTGAAACTAAATCTTAATTTAAGCTGAATTTGACTTGAGATTTAAACTAATTTGAGTGTAATTAAAAATTAAAACAGAATGTCTAACAATTATGAAACTAAATTGAATTTCATTAGCAATTTAGTTTAAATATCAAATTAAATTAAGCTTGAAATTTAAACTAAATATCAAATTTAATGGAATTTAACTTGAGATTCATCTCAAACGGGATAGGAATTGACTTTAATTTAAACTAAATCTTAGTTACATTGAATTTTACTTGAGATTTAAACTAATTTGAGTGTAATTAAAAATTAAAACAAAATGTCTAACAATTATGAAACTAAATTGAATTTCATTAGCAATTTAGTTTAAATATCAAATTAAATTAAGCTTGAAA
>DWCF01005441.1:0-14239 GCA_018230265.1 Delias oraia
CTGGATCCAGCGGTTGCCCGCGACCTTCGTTAGATCGTCTTTCCATCGTGTGGCGGGACGTCCCACTCTGCGCTTCCGGTTCGCGGTCGCCACTAGAGAACCTTTTTTCCCCATCGGTTGTCGGTTCGTCGAGCGATGTGGCCAGCCACTTCAACTTGCTAATACGGCGGGCAGTGTCGGTTACTTTGGTTCGGCTGCGGATAATCTCATTTCTGATTTTATCTCGCAGCGAGACTCCGAGCATTGCCTTCTTCATAGCTCGCTGAGTGACTCTGAGCTTCTCCATTAGACCCATCGTAAGCGACCACGTTTCAGATCCGTATGTCAAAACTGGCAACACCCACTGGTTGAAGACTTTCGTCATCAGGCACTGAGGTATTTTAGAGGAGAAGATGTACTTATTAAATATATACAGATGTACAAAATAGACAAATTTTATAATAGCATTAAAAATACAAAATATGTATATAGTCTATGTACGCAAAGCATAGAGCACTTATGGTATATTAATATGAATTAACGGACTAAGTTTTGAGTCGGTTTCATTAGTTTTTTTCATCTTAGAACTACAAATAACCTTATTTCTTAACTTAATTAGTGTAACGGGGCATGTTGTAAATCAATTTTTAAATTATTTCTTAGCATAAATAAGGTATTTTAAAGCTAATTTATAGCTACACGATGCTGGTAGTAACAGCTAGAAGCTACTAATCTTCTAGCTGGTGGCAAGTTCAATAACGAAAAAACTTATTCTCGACTTATATAAAACTAAGCCTCATGGCATTGCGCTCTTCTAACCTACCATAAAGTCTGGGATACCAGTCTGCATAAGATTTATAATTTATTTGGTCATGCATTGAGCTTAAGTCTTACCCATAGGTAAGCTATACGGACGCACAAAACTGAAGAGATACCACGGGCTCACAGAATACCAGCGTGAGACGCTTAGTGAGGGAGGATATCGGAGGCTTTTGAAATTGTATCACTCAAATGGCGTACAAAGCCATAATACAACCAAAGCGTGGATTGTAGCGCAGTGATCTCTTACTAGGTTTTCTCTTGGTATGCCTCTCCCGTTGCCCGGCATACATTAAAAAAATAATAAGCTAGCAAAATGAAATCGTTTGAATAACCCATTTGGTTTCACACAAATAGTATGAGTATTCTCAAATCAATCTGCGCGCCTCGCACTGATGACGGTCATTATACTTAATTTAAATATGCTATTTGATATATGGACGATTTGTTTGGTACAATCGCGAGCTAAAGTGGCTATCTAATTTTCAAATTGTTTCATAAAATTAACAGATTAATATCTGTATTTTAATAAATTAATCTAAATAAATACATGTACATAATAGATGTACCTCTATATATATGATTAATACTTGGTACGCATATATCACGCGAGCGCACGAGCGAAAAATTTTTGTTTCATTGTTTTGGCACTTTATAAATGATCTTAATTAATGATTCGCCGTGAAGCGCCGGCTTAGAATTGCGCTTCCCCAAATCATCGCATGGATATCGTAAGAGGCGACTAAGGGAATACCGGAGGACGGGCAGCAGCGTCCTTCGCGGACTATATACCTGAACTGCGATCGCCAACCCGCCTGCCAAGCGTGGCGATTATGGCAAACACCCTCTCCAAAGGGGGAGGCCTATATTCAGCAGTGGACGTCTTACGGCTGAAATGATGATGATGAAGATGAATCGTCCTTGTTTGTGGAAAAACTTACCTTTTACTAGATATACATACCTTACACACAAAAAGTTTGCGAAACACTGCTCTAGATAGATTAGTCTACATGTCAATGTTTAAATCAATCAATAATAATAAAATATATCAGTTAATATAAAACATTAATTGGTAGATTATTACAAGTAATTTATTATAAGCAATTATTTATTTTCTATTTTTACCCACAAGGTGGACAGACCTTAAAAAGGTCGCCGGAACACGCTGGATGCAGGTCGCCTCCTACAGGTATTCATGGCATACACCCTCTCCAAGGGGGACGCCTATGTCCAGCAGTGATGAAATGATGATGATGATGAATTATTTTATAATAATAAATACTCACATACTTCATATATTCGCAAATTAAATGTTCAGCTGCCAGAAATATGAATTCGGAACCAAAAGGACTATTTTAGCCTTTTACTGCCTTTAGCGTTAACACAGCCTTTTTCTTTTATTACTTACATAATAGTATTTTGCCATTCATGTATAACAATTTCGTGAGTATACTTTTATATATATAAAACTGAGAGTGAATGCGATTGTACCTTGTGCAAGAATCATTTTCGAGTAATTGCAATAGGCCTCAATGTCCCGTATTTTAACGTGATATTTCGTTGCCTAATAATATAAATCACAATTGTTATTATATTTAACGTACTTGTATTACATTAGAAATAATGTATTCTGGTTTCTTTATAATCCTTCACGAAATGCCTTTTACCTGTTTGTATGAAAGAAACAATGCGTTATTATAATTGTAAAGATTTAGATTGACGAGCGGTCTTGTAAGCTACCGTAAAATCAAGGTTACCGCGTTCGAGCCTCGGTCTGAATAGATATTTATAATTTATTCGGTTTTTTGAAGTGCTTGACAAGGGCCGAAGTGTCTGAACACTGTCTTATCCGTGGGAGCGCTGTTTTAAAGCATATTCTGACGCACTAATTGGACCGTTTCGTCGAAAATGATACCATTTGCTGACAGAATATCAAGTGAAACAGGTTAACCTCTCATTTACGAAAAACAGTTCTCCGCACATGGATACCTCTAGATTCTACTGGACTTTTTTGGATTGGTACACTCTTTTACCCAACTCTTGTACCCAAGTCGTATTATTTTAGAAATATCTCTGTAGGTGTCTAAAGAGTTGTGTGGTGTGTTGAAAGAGTATTCTTTCAACAGGGTCTGTAAAAACTCACTTTTTAATACAACCAATTTTCTGTTGTAATTTCAGCTAACCAAATATTTATTATTTACTAGTAACACAGTAAGATATCCTATTGAATTTGTGATAAATGATATTATATATATGTATAGAGACCATTTGAGGAGGCTTGAATGGTAATATTCGCTATTAGTAAACAATTACTGTATTTGTGATTTGAATATTTATGTGCATAAGGCGGTCGAGGTCTGCGACCAAATCAACGCCTACTATTACATAGCGATGCCAGATTGGACTAAGTTAAAGTCATGTTATTCATCATCATCATCATCATTTCAGTCGTAGGATGGACATAGACCTCCTTTACGGCCCTCCATGCATACCTATTGGAGGCGACCTGCATCCAGCGTCTTCCGGCGACGTTTTTAAGGTCGTCTGTCCACCTTGTGGGTAGACGTCCCATGCTGAGCTTGCTCCGTGGTCTCCACTCTAACACTTTTCGGCCTCAGTTGCAATTTATGTCATGATTAAGTTTCTCCATCAATAAAACTACGGTGTTTCTCCTAAATAGGTCATGGCCGTCCATGGGAAATCAGAGAATCCGCGCTTTGGTTGTGTTGCCGGCATTGCATGCCGCTTGAGCGTTATAATCTCACGGGCCTCGAATGTCCTCTCACTCAGCGAAACGTTGTACTGTTTTACGCTGGTATTTTGTGAGCCCTTGATATCATTTTGGACGAGACGGCGCAAATAGTGCGTCAGTATTTGCTTCGGCATTGTTCACCCTCGGGTAAGACAGTAACAATAATAATAATAATAACAGTAACACACTCGCTCGGCCAGTTCTGTCTTTCGCCAAGTAAGTGAAGATACCTCAAGCACAATAAGGTTCTTAATGAAAAAGTTAATGTATATATAATTAAATTTAGTCCATTTTTAAGCTTTGTTTTCAGGTTGATTCTACATCTCTGGATTTTTTTATTTAACCTCAATATATTAATTATTAAATTAAATTGTACATGTTTTGTTCTATTTTGTTCAACAAACCTGACCTAGCTTATAGTCAGTAACGTGATTCGTCTAATATAATGTGGTGTTGCGCGTACGTAATGCCAATGACCGATCTAAATCCCGAATACTCGGTCAAGGATGCGATAAAAACACTATTTTATGCGACGCAATGTTTTGTATGGAGTTTTACGTAAAAATTTGAACGAAATCTTTAAGCTCAATATATTTATTTGCAAATGAACATTCAACGTTCATTTAATAATAAAAATAAATTTTAAAGACTTCTTAAACTTTAAATCTTGAACATTATTAGGAGTTTTATAATAAAAACGCTAAGTCACCTAGCCGCAGTTTAGTGCCAAAAAATACAAGATTTTAGTTGGACACGCCAAAATATAAACAATAAATAGTACAAATGTCACTTCACTTTCACGTCATCGTCACGATGTCAAACGAGTCACGTCAAATGAGAAGAAAATAGTGATTCATTTTCACGGAGTTGTATGTTATATCCCGTCCTAATTAGAGCGTCAGCATGGCTCTTTCAGTAGTAATACAGTTTTAAAACACTCGCCCGGCCACTGTCAAACCCTTCCAGACATCAGTTTTTCTTATTCAGATAAATTATAAATTAAATTATAATTGTCCGGATCGGGATTCGAATCGGATACCTTTCGCTTCTAGGTACACTTTTAAAACATTATGCTACGAGGCTCTCTAATTAATTTCCATTTACAAAATAAACTGTACCTATGACTTAAGGCCAAGCAATGACTAGGAGTGTCCATGGGCAGAGGACCGCTTACTCTAGGTGAGCCTCTAGCTCGTTTGCCATCATTTTCAACAACAAAGAAACACTAACATACGTTATGAAAATTACTTAATATTCATAGAAAATGTTTCTAGGTATATAAAATTTTATTTGATAAGTAACATTGTATTCTTTTTTAAATATTGGTTTTGTAATAATAATAAATGCCGGGCGAGAATTTTAACACTGTCTAATCAGTACTTAACCACTAATTTTTTAAGGCATTTCGTACCACGCATCACCTCCCTGTAGGATCAGCTACCAGTGGAGGTATTTCCAAGTCATTAGGACTTGGGCACCTTAAAGAAAAGAGCGTACATTTTCCTTTAAGGCCGGTAATGAACTCGCGGCTCTAAAAGTGCTGGGGGTGTTCATGGGCGGACGACCGCTTGCTCTAGTTAAGCCTCCTGCTCATTTGCCACCGATAATATAAAAAAAACAAATGATAACCTATCATCTTTATTTAAACAAATCATATAATATTATAATAAATATCTTTATTATACACATGAAGTTAATACTTGACAGATCTCAATTTAAGTACATATATACTTAAATTATTATACAGCTATTATGTAGGATATACTAATTATATGAATCATTACACTATTATCTCCGTACCGCACACTTATAAGGGCTGTGACACATCAGCCACTGTTCTCATGGATGCTTAATGATTCATTTTTATAATATTCTTTACTGTAATCATAAAATTTTTAATATGGTGAGATAGTGGCATGATTACATATTTATTACATCTCTGTTTAAAGATTCTTGCAATGTTTTAATTTGATGAAATTATGTTGTACCAATCTTGTTTATTATTAAGAATAGAATGTTCTTCAATAAAACTCTATTAATATTTAAACACAGAGTGGGACGTCCCGCTCCGCGATGGAAAGACGATCTCACGAAGGTCTCGGGCAACCGCTGGATCCAGATCGCTCAAGATCGCAACAGGTTGGCGTCTTTGGGGGAGGTCTATGTCCAGCAGTGGACTTGAATAGGCTGATGATGATGATGTTGAATATTTTCACTTTATTATGGTGCTGCACTGAATTGTTATAGAAATAATTAACTATCGTATCATCTAAGGAAAATAAGTAACATTTGAAAAACATTTAGTTATACTGCTCGAAAGGACATTTTTCTTCTATATTTTAAAATACGCATATCAACAGATATATATGTTTGTATTAACGATCTTTCTAGAATATGTTGTTCTAGTAATATATCTAGCAATTGCATTTATCATCATGAAATAAATTCGAAAATGTTACACTTATATGTGGAAATACCTTATCAATACGGCCGGTCATTAGCTCATAACACAGCATCGTTCCCGATTAGTTCATAATAGTCTTTTTCTAAATAACAATAATATAGATAAATGCTAACTCGTCCTATTTGCCTGCGGTTTTGCAATTACATAGAATTTTTATCTTGTTCCTACTAGCGCTCTGATATACCACGCATTCTATACAATAATTGTAATATGTTACTAATGGAACACGTAACCTTATATCTCAAATTCTATTTAAAATCGCAGCGATATTTTTGTGTTTATGCATTGATATCACTTCATTTTCGGAGGTAAGTTTAAAATTGGAACCCAAAGCCATCTGCGCACTTGGAGTACCTTGCTCCAAGCCAACACCCATGTGGATGTAGTACCATAACCGAAATAGTACTGACATATTTTTTTATATATTGGATAACAGGTCTGTTGATAAGAGATCACCATGTCATATAAACTATTGCAATTTAAAAGTAATTTACTTCCTTTCAATATATTCGCAGTTTGCGTCTTTATTTTCGCCATTTAGACACTTCATGGGCATCCAGTGTTTGTTCACTCAGCGAAACACTGTACAAAGACTTTTTCATATTGATATCGGTCAGTTTTAATGGGAAAGCTCTAACTTAAAAGCCTATCGTTTCTATTTTATTTCTCTTTTGTATATGTATGTTTTTAGAAATAAAATGAGATGACAGGTTCATACAATGTCATTTTAAAGAGCTTTGTTACTTGATAATATTGTAAATTTTGTAATAGTTTTTGAGTACACTATCTTTAAGAAACATTAATTTAATATTCTTGAAGATTTCACAATGTGTCACAATGAAATAAAATGTAAATAAATTCCTAGTTGAATTTAACGTGATCGTTGCGAGATCGCCGTGAACTTGGCTCCGGACCAAAACGGCGGAATTTGTCCTTAAACACTACTTCCGGTTGGTGATTGGCAAAGCGTGTTATGATTAAGTGATTTGAATCTAGAATGATTCTAAAAGTCTACACAGTTTTTCGAAGATAAATGACAACATGGGTTTGCTATTTAACGTTTATTTTCTGACCTCATCTATGAAAAATTACTTCTTTATTAATAAACTTATGTTAGTCTAAGATTATTCATTCCTATTATCTAAAAACGATTAATCTCTTTACACTAGTATTAATTAAAGTTTATTTTTAAGCATATGTATAGAAGAAAAGCATTAGACAGACCACTTTATACTAAAAATTAGACATATATCGGTACAAATAGGTGATACGTGACTTCAATCATCGAATTACATAGCAATTTTAATGGAAAAATTAATTAAAATGAGGCGCTGCAAGATTGTATCGGTGACCGCCCGTGGGCGCACAGTTACTTCAGGGAAATATCGTCACATCATAAATTGTTATCAATTCCAGTAGCGACGTGATTCATTAAGTTCAATGCCTTTAATTTTTTAAACGATTCATCTCAATTTGTCCAATTGCTCTAGTGAAAGCTCAATCTCCTTAATTAGCTGTCGGGTTGTCTTTAGAATACGGGATTAACATCAAACTAAAGGAAATTTTATTCAAATATTTAAAAAAATCCATAAATCCAATTCCATATTAATATTTTTTGGGCAGTTTCCAACACTTATTAATAAGATAAAAAACGTACCCTAGCATCAATATTGGATAGTGGTTTAGGCCTAACAGACAGACAAATAGAAGCTGTTATACATATATGTTTTAATGTAACTAAACTCAATATGCTACTCATTCCTGTCTTAAAAATAAACTTGATGAGAATTAGTTGTAATAGAGAAATTATATATAGCCAATTAAATATGAATCAATTTATCAATTAAAATTATTCGTTTGTGAATTAACAAAGTTACTAACGTAACTTCATTATTAAAATTTACTAACATATTTTCTTTCACCCGTAGGAGAGCCATACTTAAGCATATGCTAACGCAGTAAGTGTGCCGGATCGTCCGAAGTGATACCACGGGCTCACAGAATACTCAGCGTGAAACGGTATTTGTAATGTGTTTCGTAGAGTGAGTGAGGATATTGGAGGCACTTAAAGTGCCGATTACGCAGCGTAAAAAGCCGGTAACACAACAAATGTGCGAACTACAAAGCGGTTGTTCAAGAGCGGCGGTGTATAGGCGGCTGCCTTATAGAAGACCGACCGGCTCCGCTGTCCGCTATGTAATAAAAGAATCAGAACAAAATTACAGTATCAGTAAGAGATTACATTCTACTATTATAGATGGATGTTTGTTACTCTTTTACTCAAAAACTACAGAATGAATTTTAATGAAATATTGTAGTAATATAGCTCATACGTCAGAATAACACGTGATTATATTGTAAAATTGAATTATATTGTAAAAATTGGCCTAAATACAATATTAAAAGTTCTCCAACCGGGCAGGGCGATGTCTGCCGAGTTCACTACTCTAAAATATAATACAAATAATATAAAATTTGTGCAGATTTAACAACCTTAAAGTTAAACTACTCAAAAGAAACCCAACAGGCATTCTCAACATTTTGTATCATCTGCAGCCAAATATATAATTTTATGTTGATTTTATGAAAATCACGCGATTCTGCCGATAATGGCTTGGCAACGATTTTAGCAATAAAGGCTATTTCAAACAACTTCAATCTGAATTTATGTTTATATTTAGAGGGCACTTAGAGGTCGGTAAATATGGAGCAGCGTCAGTGGAGTGCGGAAGATCCCCGAGTTGCTATATTTGTGCTGTAGATAGCAATGCGTAACTTGACGTGTGCTATTTACTAATATGTACTATAACTTCAATGAACAGAAGATTCCCTGAACGTCTTATAAGAACCTTCTAGCTAAGTGGTCTTATAAGACTATCACGAAGCCAGAGGTGTCGAGTTCGAATCCCGATTTGGACAATTATTATTTAATTTATAATCTATTCAGTTTCTGGAAGGGCTTGAGAGTGTTACTATATAGGAGACCTCTTGCTCCGTTATCCAATATTGAATATAAAATAAAAAGGGTATCGGATTCCTTCCCTGGTCAAAATAAAAAAAACAAATTTTTTCGGTCTTTGAAAGAGCTTGACGTGAGCGAGTAATACTGAAGCATATATTGACGTATCTTAGTACTTGTACTGGGTTTCCCTAAGTGCGTGGCGATATCACAAGCACGTGAAGCGCCTTTTAAGCGGCGTAAAAATCCGGCAGCACATCCAAAGCGCGGATAGAGACGTGGTAGTCGATGGGCCGCTTCGATCTCTTCGCAATAGAGAAGATCCGATTTATACATTGCTCGCTATATCGTAAAACAAATATAGTTCAAGTATACTTTGTACTTACTTTAGAGAAAGTAGACTTTAAAATGAATCCGATAATGAGCTTTGCGCTAATATTTATCAACCGACCATCGGTTTTATTTCATTTTGATGAAATTTCATTGTACATTCGAAGTTTTTATAAATCCAAAAAGGTATCGCTTATAAAAAGTCTACGAATGTTAAATTGCTTCAATTCTGATTAGCATATACCGTATGTTACATTTGTTTTTTTGATTTATGTCTGGCGTTTTTGAGTAATAATGTATTAATCCATTTTACTGGAAAATAGTTCCACGGGTTTAAATCTGTAACGGCATCTCCAATTACATAATTTTCATCAGACAGTGATTCCGATATATAGATATTTAAATGTAATTATACGTCAAAGATCATATTCAAAACGTTTATTACAAACCAGCGAGTAAGAGCTTGAATCCGGTTAATGCCAACCGTGTGTTCGTTAGAACAGCCACAGATAAGGTTGAACGTGTCTTTAAAATTCAGACATTTCATCTCTAATCCTTTACTGGCGTGAACCGCGTCCGACGCAAATATTTACGGGGACGGTACAGCTGAGGTCAATTTTCCTAAATCCATCTACAGAATAACCTATATCCAGCGTAAAGATCTGACAATTATCGCTCTTATAGTAACTGCATAGAGCTCATTTTACATTCAAAGTATACATATATGAAATCAAATAGGTTTTCGCTTCAACATCGCAAAATGTGATGTATTGAAACGCGTTAAAGTGCAATCTAGGATATTGTTCATAAATATAAATTCAGAAGTATAATGACATAAGTAAATTATTTGTCTTCGTGGGATTATAATCTTTTTCTGGTAATAATAAGGCTTGAATTCCTATAATGTAAATGTTTTTAAGTGCAGTGCACTTTGTGTGATGCACCTCGGAACACGCAGACTGATTTATGGTTATAATAAATATATGGGTGTTTAATGTTCTAGATTATCCGTGTGTATGTATTATGAAAGACGTGCTCTGTTTTATCTCGGACCTATATTGGCTGTAAATTCTAGGAAAATATTAAACGCAATAGCATCATTAGTACCTTTACGTACTTTATGATCTGAGACTCATTTCTCAGCTATCGGCAATTAAACTTTTTGTCCTTTTTTATCAGAAATATTCTATGATTTTAGTCGCAGGCTTTTAGGAAAGAAAATAAGGAAAAATATATATCATTGTAGTTATTTTTATAGTTGTTTATTTATTTCACACTAGAATTATTTATGTGGGTATCTATTTCTATACCAATAAAGATATCTATATTTAAAGATTTACAAATATAATCTGCAAAAAATTTATTTTAATTACCAAAATATACTGACAAATTAAAAGCTCTTTTGAGCGGTACAGTCTCCATTGTATCTTTTAGCCATGATTACCCTGGTTCATTAATATTTATTTAATTAAATTATCATAATATGTAAAACGTTGAGGTTTTTCGTTTGTTTTTAATTTTGTTTTTAGTAATAATTCAAATATATTGTATCTACGAATACACTGCTTTTCAGATGTACATATTATGGTTCTCATTTACCTTATAATGTGACAATATTAGTAAATGATTTTTTAAATTAGGCAATATTTATTCATGACTACAGATGCTGCCTTCTTTGTATATATTTTTTAGAGTCTCATTATGTTAGGAAAACATCGCCGCCCATGAACAACAGCTCCACAGTACGCGCATTGGTTGTGTTGTCGGCTTTTTACGCCACTTAAGCAGCACTATTGAGGTCTCCGATATCCTCATCCTCTCTGCGAAAGAGTACAAGTACAATTTCATGCTGAGTATTCTGTGAGCCCATGGTATCACTTTGGACGAGACGACCCAATTAGTGCAGCATATGCTACAGCATAGCTCTCTCACGGGTGCCAAACTTGCTATTTTGCTTCTGTTTTTTGTATTATCTTGTAGTTCCAAGTGAATAAAATATTTGTTTCATTCAATTAGTGATTTTATTTGTAACAACTTTAGCCAAACACCACAGACGCCTTAGGCGCACCCCAATATAACTTTGCATATGCACGAGATAAACAAGATCTGTTTACACAGAAGTGTACGTTAGCCGTGTGCGAAATCACCTTGCATCTGACCGCTCATCTCCGTTGCATCTGTTAGTCAAATAAATTGATGTCTGCTACTTTAGAATCCGTTTGGTAATTATATTTTACAACTAGAATATAAAAGGGTTTAAATCCCATTTTATTATCATAACAAAATACTTTTTTATTTATTCTCACAACAAGTTTCGTGAGTGAATGAAGATATTGGAAGCTTTTGACATTATTCCGTTAAAGCGACATAAAAAGGCAACACAAATAAAACGCGGATTGTGGCGCGGATGTCCATGGGCGGCGGGGACATTTTAATAGAGGATGTCTATACCCTAGTCTTAACTATATTGATTAGATGGTATAGCTAAAATGTTTCACTTAGCACTGAACATTCAATAATAACATATTTATAATTTCTTTTACCCTAAAGCAGATAATGAAGCAGATGAGTCTCCGATATGGAAAGAGAACACCGCCACCAATAAACAACCGCGCCATAGTCCGCGCATTGGTTGTGGTTCCGGCTTTTTACGACACTTATGCGACATTTTTAAGGGCCTCCAAAATAAAGTAATAATAATATAATAAACTTATTTAATCCTACCACTGGAGACCCCTCCAGATCTTACATTATCATGTAGAACTATGTATATATATACATATAATACAGGTAAGAGAAAAAATCTTGATGTGTAATAATTTCAATGTATTGAGGTATGGAGGTATGTGCAAGGCATTCACCTCTGACCTTCAACGCGTTCATCTCAGCTCGTATTTAAAAACCACTTCCTGACAAGGTTGCTGCACTCGACGTTTGACATTATGAACGTATCTGAAGAATTACAGTGCAAATATTATTTTCGATTAATGCCGAGTGACCGAGTGGTCTTATAAGCAACCGTGAAATCATTGGTTCCGGGTTTGATCTCCGGTATAAATAAAATTTATAATTTATTCGGCCTTTGGAAGAGCTTTATAGCGGCCGTACGAGTGTATACTGTCTGACTTGTAGGTCATGCTGAATGCGTATGCTGACGCAGTAATTGGGCCAGTTACTCTGAAGTGATATCACGGCCTCATAGAATACCAGCGTGAAACAGTACTAGTGTACATGCTGAGGAATTGAGGATATAAGCCTGAGAAATTTTACCGCTTAAGCGGCGTAAAAATCCGGCAACAGATCCAATGCGCGGACTGCAGCGCGGAGACCCATCTGCTCCGTTGTTCGCTATAGAATTTAAAAAAAATGTTCAACCCTACTACAACTTACTACTGATACCAGTCTGATATGCAGAACTAAAGTGACAGTTAATTGAAAACCCTATATAACCTATGTGGATTAATAGGAAACTTATATTTAATATTGTATTAAATTGTTTTTCTAATTTAAATTTGCAATGCACTTCAAGGAGACATAATATCTGAAAGTTAGTCATAAAGCCACAGCTCTAGTTCATGTAAATAAATAAAATTGTGATGACTCACTTGGACGTACAAAAAGTTGAACGCAAAAGCGTAACCGTTACGATTTAACCGTTTAGCAACAAATTTTTTGCTACGAAAAATATATACTACACATAAAAATTAATTCATTCTCAGTAATTTCAATGCAGTCATTATTCCAGGAATATGGATTTAATATAGAGGTTTCAAAATGGCTTACATGTTATATTTAATTTGTGCCTTAAGTATAAGTAGCGAGCGATTTCAAAATATATCAAACACAATAAATGATCCAATAAAGGATCCAATTCGTATTTATATTGAGAGCCTCATAGCTTTATTAATGGTTTTAAAAGTGTACCGTGAAGCGAAAGGTATCGAGTTCGAATCCCGGTCCGGACAATTATAAATTATAATTTATTCGGTCTCTGGAAGGACTTGACAGTAGTCGGGTGAGTGTCTTAATACTGTCGCAGCCCGTGGGTCGAAGTATACGACGGGCTCAAAAAATACTCAGCGTGAGACGATACTAGTACTGTGTTTCGCTAAGTGAGTGAGGATATCGAAGTCCCTTAAAAATGCCGCTTAAGCAGTGTAAAAAGCCGGCCATATCACCAAAGCTTGGACGGTGGCGCGGATCTTTATGTGTGTTGTGCGGTCTTTTTTACCATAAAGAGACCCAATTTCTCCATTGTTCGCTATAGAATAAAAAAATCAGACATACACAAACATATAAATATCAGCTGTTGACTTTTGTTTTGAATGACAATTGTCATTTTATACAACCAGATGACCACCAGGTAATTAAGATCAAGTCCCATTATAATTGTCAATAGATAGGCTCATTTTAATTGTATTCTCTTCTTGCATCAAATTACAATGGAAATCTAAAATATATCAATATATTTTTGAAATTGTTTAAATTTTTTCTTTTATTTCACTATGACAATGTAAATTTTTGTTATGTTTAGTAACTGTGAAAACGTCATAGATCAACAACTATTTTCACAGAGGCCAGAAAATAAGAAGAAGAAGATCTATGACATTTGACATATGACGTTGGACATAACGTGTGTTCTGACGTTTTAAACGTATTGCTCCTATCTCAACAGTTTGTTGTTCTATTTCATTACTTAAAATGACAAAAACAGATATATCATTTGTAATCTTTTTACTAAACTTGTTTGTTGTAATAAAATAATATTGGTTTTAAAATTAGCGAAGTGTTGACGAAATGGTAAAAGGTAATCCAATGTTATGTGTTTATGCTTGTTATTGTCCAATATAGGGGTTATTTGCCTTAATCACCACGCTTGGCAGGCGGGTTGGTGATCGCAGAACATCTGCTGTACTCGAAAGGGTGCTGCTGCCCA
>DWCF01005442.1:0-14235 GCA_018230265.1 Delias oraia
GCAAAGAATGAATGTGTTTAAAGCAAAGTGGTTTTTTCGCTTTTCCTATCACCAAAAGTTTTCTTTTACAGTATTATATATAAATTCAATAAGTCGGTTAATCGTTAAAGACATTAAACAAGATATGAAAAACTAAGTATTTCGTTCCATTGTCCGTTTTTAGGCATTATGTGCCGCATACAACCAATTTATGTACACAGCTGCCTGCTACATTTCCAAACCAATACGACGTAGAGATCATAAAAACAGAACATACCTATTTCTTACAGGCCGGCAACGTACTCGCGCTTAACTAAGGGCTGAGGATCCTTAGCAGGCGAATATTTCATCCTAGGTAAGAGATCTAGCATCCCGTATTAATAATAAAAAAACTCA
Organism: Delias oraia; assembly: GCA_018230265.1. Lineage (NCBI taxonomy): Eukaryota > Metazoa > Arthropoda > Insecta > Lepidoptera > Pieridae > Delias > Delias oraia. Next base: position 376 of record DWCF01005442.1, read on the forward strand.
TCCAAGCGACTCGTGCTGCATAAGATTAAGCTACTCTTGCTAATATTAGAACTTATCTTTGTCTAGGAATGTCTATTTCGCTTCATAAAACTTATTATAATATATAATTTTAATAAATATTCATACATTTTCGTCGGATACCAGCGGCCGTTGTTTTAATAAACACATTTTGCATAATTTAAGTGAGAATAGACCCATTCACGCTTCGAAAAGAACATCGAATCAGTTTTACCCGTCGAATAATATTAGCTTCACGACGTTCTTTATCACTATTTTCTGTAGTTTGGTTTAGCGTTCAGATTACAACGCGATTCTGCGAACGCTAGCGGACGAGCCGGCCCAAATAGTCAGTATGTGCTTTAGCATGGCTCTCCCACGGATGGAAATGAGTTTATCTTTTGATTAATTGGTCGATGTGTCAATATAGTCCCCGGGACGTAATGAGAAGACCAAAAAATCTTATTTCCTAATTTTTTGTAGATTCTGTTTTTGTTGGAAAAAATAAGTTTTGAATATTTAGAATAATAAAGAAATGTCTTTCTATAGTTTGAAGTTTTATTTATTACCCTACTCCTAATATTTTTTTCAATTTTTAATTTTACATGTAAGTGACGGTATTTGGTGACTTTATCCTACTTACGTAATACCTCCACCTTGGCAGGAATTCGAATAAAAAGCAAAAAAGCAGTCTTGCATATTACCTGAAAAGTGGATTGGAGAAACAACAGATTCATTGATTGTTATTGTTTCTTATAGAACTAATTCTAGCCTTCTCGATAAAATTATTTGAAAATGCTGGAAATCAGTACAATTCATTCTGACCGTTGGAAAAATTACCAATAAATAGAATAAAAATAAATGAGGTTTATAATATCTATAAATTAATCTATAATTCTATAATTATTTACAGAAATTTATATTCATGTATTAAAAATTATTAGTTTCTTTAATGAGAACCTGAGTTTCGGATATTTAGACCTCTTTAGTGTGCCATGTGGTCTTTGGCGAGGTTAATAAAAAAGTTAAAAGATTAAACGTTCTTTAGGCGAAATTACAAGAATTTTAAAAGAAAAATTACGACGCAAGATGCTATTAAAAATATTTTTGTTGTAGAAAGCAGAGCTCTTTTTTATAATTATAAATTAATTGCCAGTGAGCGGTCAGCTGATTCATTTTTTGATTAAATAATGCAAAATAAGCTTTATGATTTGAAATTTACAAACATTAAAGGTAAAGTACTTTTTTATAGTATAGTGAAAAGAACACCGCCACCCAAGGACAACCGCGCCATAATCCGCGGATTAGTTGTGTTGCCGGCTTTTTACGCCACTCAAGCGATGTTTTTTTAAGGGCATCCGATATCCTCACGCACTCTGCGAAACACAGTACAAGTACCGTTTGACGTTATGCATTCTGTGTTGTGTTTCCTTTGAATATTTTTCAGAATGCGAGATTATTATCGTCTTGAACTGGAATCGTTTAAACATAAAACACGAGAAAACCGTATTTTATTATTTCTCTTATTCAAACTGAATACGTCTAGCTAGGGGAGCCATGAGAGATTAATTCAGCAGTGCTTTTCGAGACGGCAAGAAATATTGCCATTGTTGTCCAACCACTAAGTAATAACTTGGCCGCTGCGACTTTTAATTCCGTCTCGGAGCAAGTCCTTCTATTAAGTATCTTTCGAGACCTTACATCGAATTCATAGATGACATTAAAAAAATATATTTTTCGCCCAATTTTATGTATTTTACAATTCTGTGACATTAAAGAAGCTTTTTTATTATAAAGCAGAAATTTCGGTTTGGTTTCTTTATTTAGTGGGCCTCCGATATCCCCACTCACTCAGTAAACACAAACATGATGGATGATACATCAGATGGTATTCTGTAAACCCGTAGTATCACTCCGTCCGAGCCGGCCAGTTTGTATTGCGTCAGCAATAAACATACAATAATAATTATCATAAAAATAATATTTTATTTACGCTCTAAATAAGAAATGGTCCTTAAAAAGTTGGATTTTGTTTTAGTTATCATTTTGGGAATAAATTTTCACCCGTGGGAGAGCCATACTGAAGCATATGTGGACGCACTGATTGGGCCGGCTCATCCGAAGTATTACCACGGGCTCACAGAAAACTCAGCGTGAAATGGCACTTGTACTGTATTTTACTGAGTGAGTAAGGATATCAGAGGCCCGTACAAAGAAGGCCATACAACCAATGCGTGGGTTGTGGCGTGGTTGACTATGGGTGGCTGTGTTTTCTTACGTAGCCATAGGAAACTCACCTGCCCACTATACTATAAAAAAAGTTTAGTAGGAGAAATTACATGAAATAAATTTGTAAAACATGAAAGAAAAAGTAATGCACTAATATTAGCAACTGAGAGTATCGTTCAAGAACTCTTCAACTTTATACTATAACTTTTTTCTTAATATATCGTAAGATTTAAATTTATTTAATGATCGCTCCTCGGAGTACGATCTAAGGCTATTATGCCCAAACCCGTCTCAGGTGTTGCTACAATTCGGACATCACTTAGTAGAGCCTTTCAGGCCCCTCAGGAATAATTTATTTTTATCTGCCCCAGCCTGTGACGTCATCACGACCTATTGGAAACTCATACATAATTTATACACTTTCATGTGAGTTTTCACTTTATAGTGTCAAATGTTATTTTTGCCTACCTATCTATTCCTATTTTAATTTATATAGCTTTAAACCTTAGTTCACTTAAATTAATCAATATTTATTTAAATTATTGTATAAATTAAATTATATGTTTGTATGACATAACTTAAGTGACATAAAAGCTGGAAACACAACACTGGTTGTCCATGGGCGGCGGTTTTCTCTTAGCAGATAGAAGACCCACCTGTACCGTTGTCCACTATACCATTAAAAATACTGTTTGTATGTCTTTGAATATAATATTTAGCCATATTAATAATCAGTGCATAAAAAGCCAGAGTTGATCGCTGTGTATCTGAAAAGCCATTACTTTGGTGTATCTAAAATACGAAAAGAAACTAAACACAATCGCAGCCGAATTTTAAGAGGTATACAAAATAATAAATTAAATCTATACTTTACAGGCAGTAAAAACTGGAAGGAACCATTACTAACAATTATTCTCTTCGACTTTGTAAATCTGACTACCACGGAAGCATTTTATTTTTCATTATAAATATATAATAAATAATAAAAATATAATATATTATTACCTATTTTATGCAAAAATAACATAGCTTTCTATTGGTTAAATAATTTTCAAAAATTTTCCAATAGAACCAGAAATTACCACTGTATTTTTACCACATACAGTGGTTGGCAAACACAAAATTTACGTCTTTATAAGACATAATATTAATGTAAATGAATTTAAATTGTATATCTATTTAATTTAATCGTTCTTTTTAAGCACATACCAGTAGACGCGTCAATTGTTTTGGCCCACATAGAAAAATATACATTATAAGAGATTAAAATTATAATACGTTTATGGTACACTGAATATACTTTAAGAAGTAAATAATATTAGAAGTCGTAGAAGTTCTAAAGCGTATTAGATCGACTCGCGAGCTATTATCTGAATTTATGTCTCATGACACACACTTACTCTGACCTAATTCATTTTTTATGTACCTACTGAGCGCTATTCCGAAGATACGATTCGTGTGACTGGCTCTCTTTTTAAGGTTTCCAGGTAGTATTTGTTCAGATTTACCTCTGTATATGTAGCTGTTTTACTGAAGTCTTAATATTTTTGATACAGATTTATATTATATAATTTACCACTGCTGGGAGGAGGAGGGTAAGAGATCAAGGCCGCTTCGGTTGTGGTGTTGTCTTTTAACGTGAATACTACGTCAATACGTCATGGCTATAAATTTAATACAGTTGCCAATTTATTATGAAATTTGTATTTTAAACGGTCCTATGTATATTAAATACTATAATAATATTATTAAATTATTATAGTCTTATTAAAGAATAAAATAATATTAAAGAAATATCACACAGAGGTGTTTTTTTTAATATAGCGGACAACGGAGCAGATGGGTATATGGTAAGAGAACACCGCCGCATATGGGCACAGTCCGTGCTTTGGTTATGTTGCTGGGTTTTTACGCCGTTTAAGCGGAATTTTTAAGGGCCTTCGATATCATCACTCACTCTGCGAAACATAGTACAAGTATCATTTCACGCTGAATATTCTATGAGCTCGTGGTATCACTTCGGATGAGCCGGCTCAATTAGTGCGTCAGCATATGCTTCAGCATGGCTCTCAAACGGGTGGAAACTTTTATCTAACTTCTATTGAAGAAAGTATTACCTTTCTCTAAGGTAATGCAATCACATTAATAAAAAAATATGAAATTTATTTTTTAAGTGTTTGCATTACACATTGACATTGTTTTACAAAGTGTTATATTGGCTGTTTAGGTAACTTTGCCGACCATAATTGGTTTATAGTTTTTTTTAAGTTATTACCAAGTTCGGTTATTTTTATTTCGTTAGCTTAAACACAAAGAATTTAAAAAAAATACAGCGAATGCTTCTGTAAAAGTCGCATTACAGCGACATTGGTTTCGCCCCATGTTCTAACCACATTGGGTCGGATCTAACGTAAATTATGCATATTCCCAATTGTTTAAAAGCAATTTCTGTTTTAATAGTGTATCGTGACAATTTGGACGGGATATTGCCTGTTAAGAGTTACCAAAGGGTTTATTCGCATTCAATGTTGTAATGAACCATAATGTGATTTAATTTTCTTTCGTTATTAATTGAAAAAATTATCTAAGACGGTATAAATTAAGCTTCCGTGAAATAAGGGGTACCGGAATTGAGCCCCGGTCTGAATAAAAAACAAAATGTATTCCGTCTTGGAAGGGCTTGAACACTTCTTAGTCTTAACACTGTGGAAAAGGCATGCTGAAGAATTTGCTGATGCAATTATTGTGCCGGCTCGTAGTGATATCATGGGCTCATAGAATACAAAGCGTGAAACTATACTTGTACTGTGTTTCGCAGAGTAATTGAGGACATCGGAAGCTAGTGTAATCGTACTGTTAAAGTAGCATAAAAACCGTTATACAGATACTAAGTCTAAGATTCAGTTCCAATGATGAAGAATATGCTGACGCACTATTGAGCCGGTTCGTACGAAGTGATACCGCGGGCGCACAGAATATTCAGCATCAAATGGTAGTTGTACTTGAAACTGTACTTCTACTGCGTTTCGATGAGTGAAATAATCATCAATGATATCGGAATCTGGCAGCGGTGTTCTCTTACCATTTAGGAGACCCACCTGCTCCGTTTGCCGATATATGTACTATAAAAAAAAAATTTAACAGGGAGATTGAAAAACTTGTAAGGCTTTTTCAAGTCTAGAAACTTAAGGCTTTATAATACAAGTTAGAAAGTTGAAAATTATAGTCTGCAAAGGCCTTTATTATTCCCATCGGAGTCATAAACCTTGTAACATTATATCATTTAAAAAATTATAAAAAAATATGAAGGTACTAGAGTTTGTTTAAAATGAGGGCAAACAGAATAGAGAGCCTGGTAGCTTAATGGTTTTAAAAATGTACTGTGTTTCGCAAAGTGAGTCGGATATCGGAGGCTCCATATAAAAATTCCGCTTAAGCGGCATAAAAAGCCGGCAACACAACCATGCGCAGATTGTGGCGAGATGGTTCAAGGGCGACGATGTTTTCTTATCATATATGAGACCCACCTGCTCCGTTGTCTGCTATAGAATAAAAAAAATTGATATTATTTCCATTTTTTTAAATTAAAGAGATTCGTTGTGTTGCCGGCTTTTTGCGCCACTTATCAGCAAGGCTCTCGCACGGGTACTTTTTATTAATTTTAACATACTTTTATGTTAAGATTATGTGAACTGAGTGATTTCACTGCGTTGTGTAAAGCCATAATGTAAGTCAGTGGCTTTCGCCATTAATCCCACTACGACATAGTAATTGAGCATTATCTGTGCTCACACACAAATCTGTTATGACATCCAATTATGTATGGTATTACAATTTAATTTGTTATTAACGTTATAAAATAGTCTTTGATCATAGATATAAAATCGTTTTATTCATGCCCCTTTACCTATTGAACTCATCGGGACGGAGTTCTACATGGATTTGCTGCGTGGATTTGCTTCAGAATGGCTCTTCCACTGGTGCAACAGTATTAAGACACTCGCCCGGTCATTGTCAAACCCATTCAGAGACTGAATAAATTATATATTAAATTATAATTTGTCCAGACCGAGATTCGAACCCGATACCTCTGTCTTCATGGTAGGCTTATAAAACCATTTAGCTATGAGGTTCTCGAATTTCGATCATATTGCCCCACATGTCGCTATTTCGTTCTTAGATGTATCAAAACGATAACATTTTGTTCATATAGCGTATCCCGTGACAATGAAAGCGGGGTAAAATTCAAATTAAGAAATACGTCTTTACATGTATATAAATTTAATTTCTTTAAAAAATATTAAAGGCAGGTATTTGTTTTTTATAATAACGGTGGCAAACGAACAGAAGGCTCACCTAGCAAGCGGTCTTCCGCTCATGGACACCCCCAGCCTTGCAGAGCCGCAGGTGCATACGGCCTTTAAGGAATGTGTATGCTTTTTTGTTGAAAGTGCCCAAGTCGTATTGGAGGCTTAATTCGTGCATCTCTCTGAAACTCGAACCATTGTAGCAAATGAAGTCGGCTTAAGCCGCTCCTAATTTCCTAGTATCTTGGCTAATAAGTCTTACAGTGTTTGCGTAAATTACAAAACCTTATTACGTATTGTTCCCCGGTGTACCGTTAGCTTGAAATGTTCTGTTTATCTCGCTAACATGAATTTACTGACTGCGACTTTTGATTAATTAAATTTAACACTCGTATAACATCGCAGACTAAGCTTCGTCTTAATTTTTGGGAGCCTATTTCGAGCGAGCCATGGTGAAGCTTATAGTGACGCAATATTGCTCCGGCACGTCAGAAGTGACGCCATGGCCACAGAATACCAGCATCAAACAGTAGGTATGTATTGTGATTTAATGCAGGTATTAGAATTATAATTCAACAGCTAAATCCGTCAAGTTCATTTATATGTTTGTATGTTATAATAATATATTAAATAAATATATTGTGAGAAATATAGAATGCTCAAGAGCACTATAGGATGTAAGTGCCTATTTTTAATCAGTTTTTAAATCTCGTCTGAAATAATACCACGAGCTCATAGAATATTCAGCGTAAAACAGTACTTCTGATGTGTTTCGAAGATAGAGTGAGAATATCGCAATCTCTTAAAATGACGCTTAAGCAGCGTAAAAAGCCGTCAACATGCCTCCGATATCCTCACTCACTCTGCGAAACACAGTACAAATACCGTTTCACGCTGAGTTTTTTGTGAGCCCGCGGTATTACTTCGGACGAGCCGGCCCAATTATTGCGTCAGCATATGCTTCAGCGTGGATCTCCCACGGGTGTTGGTGGGTAACACTGCCGACTCCCATACATATTCCCGCGTACCTCCGGAGGTCCACAGACCACAGATTGGGAAACATTGATCTAGAAATTTTACGCCCAATGTCGAATTTTCTATGTCTTTTCAATATTCATTACGAAATACTTGTCGGCATTCTCTTCGCGTTGTGTTTCTACGTTTTGCCAACTAATGTAATATGTAGTGTGATAAATTGGGTACGATTTGAATCTCCATATATTTTATTGACTCTGACTGTCTGTTTATATATCATATTTTCAAGAAACAATTGGTTTTAGGACAATGATTGCTTTGATTGTGTCATTTTTATTTATTAATGCGTGAAGCGAAAACATTGTACCTATATCTTTTTATGAAAATACCGTAAAAGTAGGAATGGGAAATTTTACATTTAATTACAGCTATTTTTTCTTATAAAAATCACGAAAATGACCTAATAAACTAAACACTAATTTAAATACACAATTATCATGGTGAGATATTTACAGATAAACACCCTGTGTATAGATTTTTGACATAATTTATATGTTACATAGTTCAAAGGCCGGTACCACCATAGTAGATTGCAGTGAGGTTGCCCATGGGCGGTGTAGTTCTTTTCATCAGAAACCTGATTCATATAATAAAAAATTAAGAACTGTATTTATAGTTTAAATTTTGATTAAAAACGAGAATTCTAATGTGATACATCTGTTGGGAGATTTTTGGTAAGCTTTAGTAAAATATATTTTTATTAAAGAAGAATAAAAAAATACTAAAAGCATTAAAAGCCCTTTCAATTACATAGTTAGGGTTTTTATCAATTTTATAAGTAGGTATTACTGAGATGTATTGAGTTATAAATGAATCAACAGTAATATAAAGCCTTACCCTTTGTGCTCGATTCCCCTATACGATTGTGACGTCATATCATGATAATACGTCATCAATACGAGTGACACGGGCCCCATGAAGCGTGTAGGACGCATCGTATGATGCTTGAAGTGTGTTTGAATGGTATCGTCTGACGTGCTTTTGACACATTTTCATGTCAAGCCTTACTTTTTGTTGTGGAAATGAAATACATTGTCAAATTTAGGATGGTAGTTTTGACAGATCGCGTCCATGGTGTCTGTGTTTTTTTGTGTTCTAACCATGTACATATCTAAATGTACCCGTGGTTCAGGGTTTCAAGTGTCCATGGGCGTTAGACCGCTAAATTTTATTAAAGTGTTATTTAAAATTATAAAAGTTTAGCGTAACAATATAACACCCATTCCAAGTCATAGTAATTTAATCGAATATATAATTATTTACGTTTATATGTATATTACCTCATACTTATTGTCATATCATATATCTCGTACATATCTGTCATTAATCATCCTAAATTTGACAATACATGACAGTATATTTATTAAAATATGTTTAAATATTTCTTGTATTTATTCCAAATAACCAATAATACTGTAACATTAATATCTCGATGTAATTAACAATTGACTATATGTTTAAAAAGGAGGCCAATATAACAGCTACGAACACAATTTTTTTTATTTTATAGCGTATAATGGAGCAGGTGGATCTCATATATGGTAAGAGAACAACCACCTATGAACAATCGCGCCACATTCCGTACATGGTTGTGTTGCCGTCTTTTTACGCCGTTTAAGCGGCATTTTTAAGGACCTACGAAATCCTCACTCGCCCTACGAAACACAGTACAAGTACCGTTTCACGCTGAGTATTCTGTGAGCCAGTGGTATCACTTCGGACGAGCCGGCCCAATTAGTGCGTCAGTATATGGCTCCCAATGATGAACAACATACGAATTAAAGCGCGCTTTCTACATATTAAGTTCACAATGTAGCTTGTAGTAAAACTTCTAATATCACTTACGAAGCGTATGCATAATGAAGCAGTGACTGACAGTTTTCATTAACTCTGACTAAATGTAAATTCGCACACGACTAGAGTTTATACGCTCAGAGTTAATAATGAATTAATTAATGTACAATTCCTTGGAGAAGTCTGGAAGACGTACGTAGGTAAGCTGGAGTCGTGCCTAGTTCGGAGTCTTGTAAGCTCTCGTAGGGGTGGTGAGATCGATCATCAGTCTAAATAAAATCTATACTTTAATTCCTTGTAAAGGCTTACCAATGGCCGGGCAACCTTAACCGCGGGACAACCATATTAAGTCATATGTTGATGAATAAATTGGCCCAGCTCGTCTCGTATCGTTTTTTATGCTATAGCGGACAACGGAGCTGATGGGTCTCCTATATGGTAGGAGATCACCGCCGCTCATGAACAACCGCGCTACAGTCCGCGCATTGGTTGTGTTGCCGGCTATCTTATACTATTATGTTTCACACGTGATCTTAGGATAATTTTTATTTTTACAAAGAAATCCATTTCAGAATTAGGTTTATTTTACAGTAGTTTTTTGACCTCACTACGCCGCGCTATAAAACCGTCACAATTATACAAAAGCTCTGTAAATGTTAAACGTAAGTAGACCGTAAAAATAACAATGAACATAATGGACTGACGAAATACTAAACCTTTAAGCTTAACCTCAATATGTACAGAAAAGTTTCCATTTCAATTTTCTTATGTAACATAAATATTTTATCTAAATATATGAATAATTTTTTTTATTATATAGTGGACAACAGTTTATACAAATACGACGGATTTTAAAATAAGGTAAACTTGGTGGGTTTCCGGTATACTTTCACCCAGCGAAATAATAGAAGAAGATATTTCGTGAGTACAGTACACATCAGCTGTACCGGCCCAATAAGTGGCTTCAGCATATCCTCCTATGGGACAAAACATGGCTTTCCTATCCTCACATACCTTAACGAAATATTTATTTATCTATTTGTAGTAACTACTAAAATGATTTATGGTATATGCGAGACCCGTAGGTGATCTACGCTGAAGCATATGCAGACGCACTAATTGGGCTGGCCTCTTCCGAAGTGATACCACGGGCTCACAGAATACTCAGTGTGAAATGGTACTTGTACTGTGTTTCGCAGAGAGAGTGAGTATATCAGAGGCCCTTACAAACCCGCTTAAGCTATGTGAAATACCGGCAACACAACCAAGGCGCGGACTGTGGTACGGTTGTCCATGAGCGGAGGTGTTCTCTTACAATGACCCACCTGCTCCGTTGACGGCTATAGAATAAATAAAATGTAATCTATGTTATAGTAATAGCTTCGCACTGAAAATATGGCAGTTTGTGTCGCATATTTTTATCCTTAGTGCTGGGTTTGCGGATATCGGCTACATACTGAATACTATTATTACACTCTGTGTAATAGTACAACTCTGTGTAATAGTTGGCTTCCTTGAAACGTGATATATTAAAGTTTTTTTCAGGTAAGAAATCAATTGCCGAGTCCTTTACGATGCCGTAACAACTCAATCACAGTAACGAGTAATCTTTCACCATACCATTTCGCACGGTATAAAACTTACTAAGTCGGGCCTGCAGTAAAAAACCCTAATTCCTGCACCCTTTCATTTATATCCGGGCAATCTGGAAGGCTGTACCTTATTTATAGGGGTCCTGTTTGATGGGAGGGAGTCCAAATGCGTAATGATAAGGCTCCAAAGTGCGAGTAGCCTTGCGATTTTATAAATTCTAACATGGAGATTCTGGCATTCCACAAACAAATCATCGCTTTGAATATTTAAAAACAATTGAGTATACATGTGTTGTACTTGTTGTTTGCTGGAGATTATATATTTGTTTTTGTTGTCAAAATTATTGCATCCCGATAAGTATCGGTAATGTAAACAGGAAAACATTGCATTGTATGTGGCATGAGTTAAATTAATTATTTTTGCATTATATATTCACTATTTTACATATTCATTCAGTTTTTGCAAATATTAAAACCTGGTATAATATAACTTGGGCTACGTAAAAAGTCGGTAAGAGAACAAAAAAATTCAGCGCAATGGTTCATGGACGGTGATCTCAGAGGCTTGCCATGATTTCTGATATTAATTATAATAAAAAAATTATCATAGCTTCTTCCCTTTTCTTAAAGACACCGAACATATTCAAAAAAACAGGCTTTCTGTGCCGCGCTCCGCCACCCGCTCCACCTAGAATCTGCTCCCATGGGAGAACTATGCTGACGCACTAATTGTGCCGGCTCGTACGAAGTGATACCACGGGCTCACAGAATACTCAGCGTGAAACGGTACTTGTACTGTGTTTCGCAGAGAGAGTGAGGATATTGGAGGCCTTAAAAGTGACGCTTAAGCGGCGTAAAAAGCCAGCAACGCAACCAATGCGCGATCTGTGGCGCGGTTGTTCATGGGCGGCGCTGTTCTCTTACCTTATGGAACCCACCTCCGTTGTCCGCTATAGAATTAATAAAAAAAGCCCTTGAATATCTATTGAATAAATTAGTCTTTAATTAATACTGGGATGTTGCGACTTTTAGTCGCAAGTCTACTCAGTAAGTGCGAAGTCGTGTCATGTAGAACAGAGTTTACGAGTGTTAGAGGTCGTTTAGCCGGCTCAATGATATGTTATCGTGCAATTTTTGATGCAACTACCTAATTCATGGGACACTCTACCCACGGTTTTAGGAGATTCGTGTCGAATTTATTTTTAAAGGGTTATATTTTACTATCTTAGACGTTTATATATTTATTCCTCCTTTTGCTTAGAATCGCTTCCGGGAATAAGTTTTTTTAAATAGCATTACAAAGGATCATTTCGCTCATGGACACCTATAGCTCCAACTGGATATAATCCATAAACTCGAGAAACATTTATACTATGTTAAGATCATAAACTACGTTAATTCACTACGTTAACATCAATCAACGGATGTGACGTCACTGGCCGGAAGCTCTCCAGGGGTCTGAAGGCCCTTAAACGATTTTCGAGGTCACTAATGTCCACCGAGCACATTACAGAAACCTTTCTACGAAAAGTTAATGGATCTCTCGTATGAATGGCTCTACGTCATATAGGTAGCTTAATTGTAAGCGAAGAAGTAGACACTGAAATATATAGAGTGTTTTATGACTTGACTTACTGTTTGATAATTCAAAGAAATCATCAGCGCTTGGTTTTTTTTATGAAAACAGGGAAACAAATCTAGGATAAGCGGTCTTTCGCCCGTGGATACCCCTAGGCCTTGCTTACGGCCTCTTAGAAATGGAAATATTGTTTTTTTTAAGATCACATACACAAGGTTTAGAAATACTTCTTGTTGTTACAAGTTACATATGATATTAATATTTCCATAATATATTTTTTTTTAAGTAGAAGAATACAAACGGAATTATTGTAGTTGTTTATTTATCTAGCGAACATCACTGCCGCGTTAAATGTGTTTCCGGCTTTTTTGCGCTTAGAGGGTCTTCGGTGTATTCAGTAAGACACGGTACATGTAGCATTTGACACCCACCTGCTCCGTTGTCCGCTATACTATAAAAACATGTTTAATTACTATCTCTGTTTAATATCCGTGCTAAACTATTCGTGCAATTTTTAAATATATTTGCAGTTTTCATTTATACAACTTATCAGGACTCTTTGTAAATTTATTTTTAATTGAACCTTTCTTCATCGACAAGGTACCAAACATTTCCACTTCAATTTCTTTGATAAATATAAAAATGTATAAATTAAATATCTATTGTAAATTCGGTAGAAATTTGTGTATTTCCAAGGAACAGGGAGCCATGAAACTGAATCAATTAGTAAATGAATTATACAAGTAAAGGAGGATTTATACCGGAACGGCTCACTCAGAGCAATCTGCTACAATTACTTGTATGTAAATTGAAGTCCCTATCATCATTTATCTTGGTCTTTGTAAAACTATGTTTAATTAAAACGTCTAACTTAATTAGACAATTGTCTAAGACAGACACTGATTCGGGGCATTATTAATGTCATGGAAAGGGTAAATTTAAACTTTAAATTTATGAAATTTATATTAGAGAAAATTAATATATTAAAATTTATTGTGTTTTATTATGAAACGGTGGCGAACGAGCATGAGTCTCCAGGATAAGCGGTACTCCGCCCATGGACACGCGGTTGTCCATGTCCATCCCCAGTTCGAATTCCTCTCTGCTCTCATAAAAAATCTATTTTTATATCCCTAAATGCCAAAGGTGGACCAAAAAAAAATCTTTTTTGTAGATTTTTTTTATGTTTCGGCATTGTAAACCACATAAATATCAAATTTAGTTTTTGCTGCTCTGCAAGGCCTGGGGTATCCATGGACGGAGGACCACATGCCGTAGGTGAGCTTTCCCTCCCCCCCCCCCCTTTGCCACTAGCTATATATATGAA
>DWCF01005443.1:0-14232 GCA_018230265.1 Delias oraia
TTACTAATATTACTATAATATTACCTATTATATATATTATATATATAATAGTATATATATACATAGTAATATAGTATATATATATATAATAGTAGCCGATCCTTAGACTTACTGAATATTCATTAAAAAATTCATAATATACTTTCAAGCCCTTTCGGAGGAGTATTATATAGGAACGAACATTTTGCCACGAATATTTTATATATTTGATACAATTGCCTATACCAATTGCTGAAATTTAATAAAATGAATTCTAGGAGAAAATTGTTGAAATATTTTTTTTATACTAATCCATTATATTGCCGGAAAAGAGATAATTTTGTAATTATTTCATAAATTCATTAACAGTACTTGTCTGTTACGGTGTATTTGTATTTAAATTTATTCTTTATGCATATTATATTTAAATGAATACTAGTGGCAAATGGTTCACAATACAGTTACTATTTTTTATGGTACAGCTAAAAACGAAGCAAGCGGGTCTCTTCTATGGTAAGATATTGCAAACACGCCAAAATCCGCGTTTTGGTTGCGTTGCCAGCTTTTTACGCTTAAGTGATATAACACTTACTCAATCAACGAAACACATTACAAGTATTTCACGCTGGTTTATGTGGCTGTGCGGTTAATAGCTTTGGACGAAGTTGCCAATTAATGTGTCACAATGGCACTGGTACTGTGTTTCACTAAGCAACTGATGATATCGGTGGCCCTTAGAAATGACGGCGTAAAAGCTGGCAACACAACCATTGCGCGAACTGTGGCACGGTTGCTAATCGGCGGCGGTGTTCTCTTACCATACAGGAGATCCACCAGCTCCGTTGTCCGCGATACTATAAAAAAAACATACAACAACAAAAAAAAGTAGACAAGACAACAAGAAAAATACAGTACTATATTAGTGCTCCTACTCCTACACCATTAAAAAAATCTCGGCCGTCCAGTGCTAACCCTTACAAAAGCCGAACAAAATATACATTTTTACTAACAACGTTGACGGAGCCAAAACCTTTTGCTAGTATGAGAATTGTTATCATTAAATTGGTACTTAGTAGGAAGTTTATTGATTTATGACTAAGGGATGTTTGTATGATACATACTATTATTAATATCATGTTATTCCATTACAAATTATTATAGTTTAATGATTTTGTGAATTACGTCACGCCTTGGGAATAGGATGCTCATGCCAGGTATTCTCAGATCAATTTTTGTTATAATTTAAGTATCTTACGGAAGCCAAAAAATTACACCCACTGAATTTTTTCGCTGGTTAATCTCAATTATCTTAGCTTCTAACAGGTGGTAGACTTATTTTGACGTTCAACGAGCCGCAGTTTTGTATTAATGTTGATTAAAAATATTTTATTTTCATACTATGTGTTTTCGAAGCCAAATAAACTAGATTTTTAGGATGGTGGTTGCGATCATACTAAATGTCGTCAAGTTTTCTCCAACCATGTTGTTCGCCTCACTTTTATGTACATATATAAAACAAGCTAACCCTTGAAAAAGTTGTTTTTCCATCTTAATTATTAAAATACTAATATAATAATTTAAAAATAGGGATTGATCGAAGTAGAGTGATTACAACATATAGATACATCATGTGTTGCAATTGTATGTGTTTGTTAGAGCCGAATCAAATAAACGTACAAAATTTGGGATGAGCCATCCTTAAAGTCTATGGGAATAAAAAACATAAAAAAATATGATAAATAAAATAAGTTTTTTAATAAAAATAGATTTAACAACGATTTTTAAACTTACCTGATATAAATATAAAAATAATTCAAATCGTTTAGATGAATGTTAACAACAAATACAGGGACACAAGATAATTTCTACACGTGTATACGATATAAGTTATTTGAAATTCAAAATTACATCTGTAAATTATTGTGTCAAATCCTCATATCTCCCATTCTGGATCTCATCCCATCTGAATTGAAACGGGTATAGATTATTTTTACAAAACATCTTACAAGGAAAATACTGAGAATTAATCTATAATCCGTTATCAAATTGGGTTTTTAAAAGTTAAATTGATGAATGATTTTTGTCGAAAGTAAAAATCATTTTCGGAAATAAATTAACCTCAAAGTACTCTTAAAATTTATACAAAATTTTATCCGTATCAACTCGATGTTAATCGTTACACAACTGAGCGTTTTTAAAGGATTTTGTGTCGCCCAACTCTCTAGATTCAGCTGCCCACAGTACCATTTACAAACAAATTGACTTGGGGGGTTGTTTAATTTAAAAAATAGCGTTGGTATCTATCCCTAAAAGGCCGGCAACGCATCTCAATAAGGTTTGGAGATATCCGTGGGCAGAGGACCACTTGTTTTAAAATATATTTGGTATTACACTGCGGATAACGGAGCAGGTGGGTCTTCTAAATGGTAAGAGAACAGTAGCGCCCGTGGACAACCGCGCCACAGACCGCGCATTGGTTGTGTAGCCGGCTTATAACGGCACTTAAACGGCGCTTTTAAGGATCCCCGATATCTTCACTCAGTATGCGAAACACAGAAAAAGTATCGTTTCACACTGAGTATTCTGTGAACCCGTGGTATCATTTCGGACAAGCTGGCCCAATTAGTGCATCGGCATGTTTCAGCAAGGCTCTCCCACGGGTGAAATAGTAATGCTTTTAAATAATAAAACGTAACGCAAGGGCAGTACATTTGTAAGTAAACACTGAAGATTATACAGGACATAGATATACAGTATCTATGAAATAGAATGATATCTATGAAATAACCTCGATTCTATTGCTATTTAAAGTGAACGATGCATGTTTAAAAATAGTTTGATAATATTTCTCTTCAAGTAAACTCAGTACAGCGGGACAATGGTTAGTTTAATAGTTTTGAAAGCATTATTGCTGATAGCTCAAACTGACTGTGCACGAATTTTAGCGGTCCTACCCATACCATCAATAAGCCACCAAGTAGTATTCCAACCTTTAACACAAGAATTGGTCAAAAGAGGACACGAGCTGACAGTAATAACACCAAATCCAGCATTCACCAACGAGAACCGGCCAAAAAACTTAACGGAAATAGACGTACATGATATATCGTATCAAAAATGGACTGACAAATTGGATCAAGAAGATATGGGAATCGGGAAACGATCTGGTGTTTTTCAAGTTATGTATCAAATCATTGATTTTATTAAATTAGTTGTTGAGTTACAATTGAATACGGATGAAGTACAGGGTATTATAAGAAGTGATAAGAAATTCGATTTGCTTTTAATAGAGGCTTGTGTGCGTTCGACGATTTTATGGTCGCACGTTTTCAAAGCGCCGGTTATACAGATCAGTTCTTTTGGCATGATGATGGGAAATGATGAGTCTATAGGTGCATTAACGCATCCAACGCTCTATCCAACATTTTTGAGTCAGAGAGTATTCAATCTAACATTTTGGGAGAAGCTGCAAGAGTTGTACACACACTATTGGATCTTATATCAGTGGTATAAGAGTGAATCGGCTGAGCACAACGCCTTGAGTAAATATTTCGGCGAAAACGTACCAACTTACAAAGAGCTGAATAACAATATTGATATGCTATTTTTAAATATTCATCCCATATGGACTAAGAACCAACCGATGCCACCTAATGCTATTTCTCTATGGGGTATCCACAAAAACCCACAGAAACCTCTGCCGCAGGTAAGTTTACAACCCTCTTTAATTAACATTTTAATAACAAATAATAATTCCTATACATGTATGAATAAATCTCCATAACATATTTATCCCTTAAAGGCCGGCTACGCACACGCGGATAAATTGAGGCTAGAATAGTCCGTTGGACATGTATTGTTTATTCTGTCTTTTTCTAGTTTACCTACTTCTTATTAAAATAAGCAGCTTTAAAACTTTAAAAACTTTTATTAACAGACTATTAATAAAAAAAAAATATCGTAATACGCCGGCTTAGAATTGCGCTTCCCCGTATAATCCCATCGGTGTCGTAAG
The DNA here is from genome assembly GCA_018230265.1 of Delias oraia. Lineage (NCBI taxonomy): Eukaryota > Metazoa > Arthropoda > Insecta > Lepidoptera > Pieridae > Delias > Delias oraia. The sequence continues at coordinate 3,995 of DWCF01005443.1, forward strand.
AGGCGACTAAGGGACAAACTGAAGGGCGGGCAGCAGCATCCTCCATGTACAAAACCTAACTGCGATCACCAACCCGCCTGCCAAGCATGGCCATTATAGCAAAAATCCCCAATGGGTTAAAGGGGTCTATGTGACGTCCTATGGATGAAGAATCAAATCAAGTCAAAGGCGACGTCGTAATAGTATTTATATTGTAGGATCTTCAAAATTATATGGATGCGTCTAGGAATGGAGTAATATATTTAAGTTTGGGATCTAACGCCAGATCTTCCATGATGCCAAAAGATAAAATAAAAATGATAATTAATGTATTCACTCGCCTGCCTTACAATGTATTATGGAAGTGGGAAAAAGATCACCTTCAAGGTATTTCAAAAAACATAAAAATATCAAAATGGTTCCCACAAACAGATGTTTTACGTGAGTATCTGAAATTAAAAAACCTTTAAGTCTGTACTTCAATATAAGTAAATATAAGCTATTACACTTCATCATCATCATCATCAGCCCATTCAAGTCCACTGCTGGACATAGGCCTCCCCCAAAGACGCCCATTACGCCATTACACTTAAATATAAGTTATTAACATCTTTTCATGAATGATTTCATGGGAGATCCATGCTGAAGCATATGCGGACACACTAATTCGGCCGCGTCACAGAATACTCAAAGTGAAACGGTACTTGTACTGTGTCTCGCTGAGTTAGTGAGGATATCGGAGGCCCTTAAAATGCTGTTTAAGAGGCATAAAAAGTTGGCCTGTGGCCAAATGAGCGAATTGTTGCGCGGTTGTCTTTGGGCGGTGCTATTCTCTTACCATATAGAAGACACACCTGCTCCGTTGTCCGTTATAACATGAAAAAACAATGATTTTAAAAATGTCGTAAACCTAATCACATATTTAGAAGGAAAGAGGAAAATTATCTTATCTTTCATACATACATGTATTGCTTTGATTAACCCTATATAAGTAATTCAAATTTAAGTACAGATAAGGTAGGTATGAGTTTATAAAATCATTAATGATATGAAAGTCATTATCATTACAAGTTTTTTGTCGATTACTCTTCAAAACTTGCATAATATATTAGTTTATTACATACGCTTATGTATATATATAGGTATACATATATATGTACATAGAAGCGTAGCTGTAGGCGCCAACACATATTCGAGTATTCGGAGGATCCAATCACTGTATCTAACACAAATGTGACAGCCTCCCGCGAGGAGAAAATCAAAATCAAATTATGAAATATAAAATATAAAGAGAGTATGTAAAGCAATCGCTGCAAACACCGTTTTTTCCAGAAGAAATGGCGAGAACCAATTATCGGTCTCAGCCTCCATCGTTGAGATGTTCCCTCTCAAACGCAACGGCCCAGACCCAGGTTCAAATCTGGCAGGAGTCACCCTTGAGCTAGTCACTTATTAAGTTTATCAAATTTTTGGGAGGCCTTGACAGTGGCGAGACGTGGGAGAAACATGCTGAGGCATTAATTGAGCCAGCTCGTCCGGAGTTGCTGCGTCACAGAGTTTCAAAAGTTGTTTGTCTGTCTTTTTTATGCTTTTCTCATAATTTTTCAAAATAACGTTTTATGTGCTTTAACTAACATATAAAAATGTGTATCAATTTGTTCTATTCGGTGGAGCCATTCTCCAGTTCTGCTGTATATACATACGTTTGACGATCCATTTTTGTTTTCAAGATATTAATTTTTCAGAAAACATAAACAAAACAATATTTTAAAAGAAAATTATCTTGAAAATAAATTGAATTGTTCTTTTCATCCTGACAAGGCAAGATATAAACATACCAAAATCTAAGCAACACATTCAAATTTTAATTTTACAATGTGTTTTCGTAAATCCTTAGAATTTATTATAATTATAATTTTAACTTTATTATAAATAAATAAATATTTTAATTATTTTAATTGTTAGTTGCATATCATCATCATCATCATCATTTCAGCCGTAAGACGTCCATTGCTGAACATAGGCTCTCTCTTTGACTTCCATGAATACCTGTCGGAGGCAACCTGCATCCAGCGTTGCATACACTGCAAATGCATATTTATTTTATTTTAAACGCTTTTCAAGATTAAGTAAACGTTGTTCTAGGAAGGCAATTTTAGACCCACCACCTTCACCCGTGGGAGAGCTATGCTGAAGCATACGCTAACGCACTAATTGAGCCGGCTCATCCGAAGTGATACCACGTGCTCACAGAATACTCAGAGTGAAATAGTAGTTGTACTTGAAAAGGTACCTCTACTCTGTTTCGCTTAGTGAGTGAGGATATCGGAATCCTTTTAAAATGCTGCTTAAGCGGCGTAAAAAGCTTGCAACACAACCAATGCGTGGACTATGGCCACCACAATAACCACCGCCCAAGGATAACCGGTCCATGGGCGGTGGTTTTCTCTTACCATATAGGAGACAAACCTGCTCCGTTGTCCGCTATACCATAACAAAATAAAAAAAAGACACGAGAAGATATATCTAAATAAATAAAATAAAATATATCTTATGTGCGATGACTCTGTATATAATATTTAAACATGACAATATTAGTTCAAGTCCACAAGTCCACATGTGGGTAAATAATAATATCATAATAAAATTTGCGTCAATTCTTTGAGATTTCTTCTTTAAAAAGGGCGTAATCTGAGCCATAGGTATTTATTCTTTGACATTAACAGTTGTTGTAAAAAGATCACGACAATTATCAAGTGATTCTTAATATATAAAATAAATAATATTTGATTTGATTAGAAAATTTTATTTACAGGTCACCCAAATATGAAGTTATTCATAACTCAAGGTGGCTTACAATCAACTGATGAAGCAATCGATTCCGGAGTACCACTTATTGGTATACCTATGTTTTCTGATCAGTGGTACAATGTGGAGTTTTACGAACATCACAAAATTGGTGTCATTGTGGACTTTGAAACTATTACCGAAGAGAGATTATTGGAAGCAATTAACACAGTAATTAATGACAAAAGGTAAATTTAATTATATATAATATGTATGCAAACATATATTTCAAATTAAAAATGAACAACATCACGAGTTGATTTTGTGGGAGCCATGCTGAAGCATATGCGGACGCACCAAATCAATCAATTTTTGATTGTTTTCTGTGTGTGGAACACGCTGGTTTTCTGTGAGCCCGTGGCAACCAAACCAGTTGGGTCAATAACTGAGTCAGAATGGCTCTCCCACGGTTAAAACAGTGTCTAAACTCACTTGACCAATGCGAAGCTCTTCCAAAACCTAAATAAATTTACAATTTATTCATTTCATTTAAAGCGGGAATCGAACTCGCTACATATAATGACACGATACAAGACCACTAGGCTAAGAAGCCTCTGTCTCTCTCTCTCTCTTAATAAAATAGGAACAATTTTTTTTAAAATAATAATAGAGTCAAATGAATAGGAGGCTTACCTAGGATAAACTGTGGAAACCCACAACCCAGTAAGGGTTCCCACTCCCACACTTACATGGCAGCATTGACAGTCTTCTAGGGATAGGTGCGCTCTTTTTTCTAATGCTGGCAAACGAACAGGCGGTTCACCTATTTTAAGCGGTCCTCCTCCCATGGATACCCTAGCCTATACAGGAACTTGGATGCGTTTCCGGCCTTTTTTTGAAGATCTCCAAGTCATATGGATTTGAAAATTTCTCTTCATGTGGCTGATTCCACAGAGATGTGGTGCGCTGTACAAATTGTCTTAAAAAAGCTCAGTTGCGGAACGAAAAATATGTACTGCGGCGTCTTGTTAAAGTTATGAATTTAATTTTTTTCAGCTATAAAGAAAATATAAAAAAACTTCGTGATTTATTGAATGATCAGCCAGAGAGTGCATTGGAAAGAGCCGTGTGGTGGACGGAGTATGTACTTAGGCGTGGGGCGAAGCATCTTAGAGCGGCTAATGCCAATATTACTTGGTTTAAATACTACGAAGTCGATTTCATTTTGAAGCTATTATTGCTTACCGTCTCGGCGTTGGCTGGTCTGATATTAGCTGTATATTATGCATTTAAGATAATACAACAATTTTTGCATAGCAATAAACAGATATATAAAATCAATGCAACAACAAAAAAGATAAAATAATTCTTTTAATATCAACTAGTAGCATAAATTTTGAATTATATTTGAAAAAAAAAATATTATAAGACATGTGACTGGGTTCATTTGTGAAATTTCAACACCTATATTCTAAAAATAAACTAAAAAATGTTTTTACTATAAGATATCAGCTACATACACACTTAGTTTCATGAAGATTTTCATGAAATTTGATTGATGAAACCAGGCATTCTTGAGTAATAAAAGATCTAAACACACTTTTATATACACATACATCGTAAGTAATAATTATATAAATTGATATAATAATTCTGAAATAAAATCTTGTGAACCGTAGATTAATTTTTATCCCCAGCGACGCCCCGGGCTAAAGCTATTAAAGAAATACACTGTTGAGAAATCTTTGCAAGTTTTCATAGAAAAAGCTTATTTTAAGACAGTAATTTAAATTTATTCACTTTTTAATAGCTGGAAGCTGTGCTCTGTATCTCCAGTCTATTATCTGATTGTGTCATGATAAATATATAACTGTGTGTATGCTGTGATTTTATCATTATGATTATTGTAAAATTTAATCTCGAAAAATATGTTTTTTTAATGAAAATCGGGATAAGTTGTCTTCCGCCCATGGACGTGAGTCCACTGCTTTTTAGAATACCAGTCGGATACCAAATAGGTCTGGAGGTAGATGATTCCACATAGAGGTGCGTGGTACAAAATTCCTTCAAAACGCTCAATTGTAGAATGATAAACATAGACGTGATAAAATTATCATACGTAAAATTTAATAAATTATAAACTAGTATTGTTTTTATTTTTAATGTTGATGAATGTTTTAAATGAATAAATGTTTTATTACATAAAAAATTATTTTTTAATATTATAAAAACATTGCATCTACACTTTGGTTTATAATGAATTTTTATTATACCCGGGTAAAGAAGCAAGTGGGTCGCCTTTATGATAAGAGATACTGTCGCCCATGGACAATTATGCCATAATCCGCACTTAGCTTGTGTTAGTACTTAGCTTTAACACCGCTTGACCGAGATAATTACAAAGACCCTCGATATCCTCAGTCACTCATCGAAACACCTAACAAGTACTGTTTCATGCTGGTATTCTATGGTATTAGGAGATACAGCCCAATTTAGTGCATCAGTATCGTTCTCCCGTGACTAAGATAGTGTCAAGTCACTACCTGGCTGTACTGTTAAACTCTCCCAAAGACAATTAAATTAAAAATTTAAAAATAATTAAAAATTACATAGATTAAAATTTTTCCAGACTGCGGATCAAACCCTTGAACTTCACGGTTTTATTATATGTTACTATATTGCCAATTAAAATAATGTTGCATTTCTTATGTATAATAACGGCTAGTATGCAATTTAAAACGCTTAACCCGGTTCAGAAGTGGATATAATTATGACATTTCAAGTTTTATACACAATTCTGTCCGCCATAGCAAAGCATGTAGGTAAATTAGGAATCTGCCAACATCCTAAACATATATTCTTTCCTATATGTTTTGTTCCTAAATGGATTTAAATTTTTGCAAATTTTTACATATTAATAATAAGTCTTAAATGAATTAATGAAAATACATTTCTATTTATAAATAAACTTTGTTACTTGTTCAAACTTACATTGTATAATCTATTCTCACATTATGTTCGTAGTTGATTAAAATATTAGTTCATAGTTATAAGTTGCATCTCGGTTAGAATTTTTTAATATTATTCGATTATCTGTTGTTATTTATATAGATAGATATCATTATACTGGGAGTTTATTTTACACGTGGGAGAGCCATGCTGAAGCATATGCTGACGCACTAATTGGGACGCCTCGTCCGAAGTTATACCACGGGCTTAAAGAATACTCAGCGTGAAACAGTACTTGTATTGTGTTTCGCAGAGTGAGTGAGGACAACGGGGACCCTTAAAAATTGCCGCTAAGTGGCGTAAAAAGCCGGCAACACAACCAGTCCATGGTGTTCTCTTACCATATAGGAGACCCACGTTTTCCGTTGTCCGCTATACTATAAAAAACATATAAATACTAAGTCTAGTGCCATCATCATCATCATGTATATGAAAAAAAAATCTAAAGAACATCATAACAATTCCGAACTAACACGAGATGTGTATTATTTCTTAAGCGACGCTTTAAAGCAATCATAATTAAATTCTGAGATTTAAAATACATAAGACCGTTACTGCCGCTTAAAATGCGAAGCGTAAGACATACGTACGGTTAGCAAAATCATTTATTTTTTTATAAAACCTTGTATTAAATATATATATGACACTTATAACTAAGTTCAGAGTGTAAAAATAAAGTTGAATTTGTTTTTCACCATCATCATCATCATTTCAGCCGTAAGTCATCCACTTCTGGACATAGTCCCCCTTGGACCTCCTTGAATGAAACTTTCCCGTTTCACATCTCCATTTGCACGAAATATATGAATAATTTTAATTTAAATTAAGGTAACGAATAATAAATTCATATAAATTATAAAGTTGTTAAGATTCCTAAACTAAAGAACCGATATTTATAAAATTTGCACGCTGTGTGAAGTTCGATCTAACTTAAAAGATAAAATAGTTTTTATAATCGCAATATTATTATTATCAATTATATATCGAAATAATAATTATGAAATGGTTGTTAAAACCTTTGAGAAATAAAGGATTTTTAAATTCATATTGCATAGTGATGCATATATTGTATGACGTGAAGATAAGCTTCTGGTTGAGCTGCTGTTGGACGCAACGGAACGCTTTACGGAGCTATGAGCTAATTGGCGTGTTTACGTAATTTCCTTGTCAATCTACTAATAGAATGACTATATATAGTATCATCCTATACCGGAAGATATACGTACAAAAATTCTCGTTGAAATGAGATATTGCTTTATCTTTATCTATTCTATATAAAAATCATGGCATTTTTCGTTGTTGTAAATGTATAAATCAAGAAGGGGTTCATATATCCAAACAAAATGTTTAGGTTTTGTTCGGACTATTTAGTAGATGGTTTATGTGAAGTTTGCACAAAATTGGTCGAGCGGTTCTTTATCTATCATATTTTTTGTAACAAATGAATTCATAAATGTCATCATTTTATTAATGAGGATTTTGATGTCAAATTGAAACTTTTTATACGCACTGAAGCACGTGCCGGGTCGCTAGTATTTTTATATTGATAATTACATCTGAATTTCTTAAAAGGTAAGAACTCCGCCGCTAATATACAACAGCTCCACGACCCGCGCTTCGGTGGTGTTGCCGGCTTTTTGTTCCATTTAAACTGTATAAAATGTATGAAGTCACTGAAACACGGTGCAAGTACTGTTTTGTACTGATATTCTTTGAGACCGTGGTATTTTGCCGGACTAGCCGGCCCAAATGATATGTCAAGCTTGGCTCTTTTATGGATAGTCAGTGTTAAAGCTATCTTCCGAACACTGCCAAGTATACCCCAAGAGCAAATAGATGACAAATTCAATTATACATTTATTTTTTAAGCAGGGCTCGAACCAGATTCCAGTGATTTAACGATGTATTTTAAAAGAAGGCTCTTAAAATCTTCGTTTGTTGGTGATTTTTCTATTTGTCATAAGACAATAGTTTGAAACTACTGCTACCATTTGTATACAATTGTCATTGTCGTATGAGCTTGTGTTCTAAATTCCAAATGTTTCGTTTTTGCAACTTCCGACGTTAAATCAGAACGTTAAGTTTGCAGAGTCTGACTGTGGAGTAGTTAGTGAAACGAATATTTTTTAAAAGTTTATTAGAGTTTTAAAAGTGTACTAAAACGATTTCTATATTATGAGTCTTCTGTTTAAAACTAGAGAAAAACATTAACTTCACCGAGATTGCCGTGATCTATTTACAAATATTGTTGAAGTCTAAAATAATAATTTACTTATAATTAGAGGGCCTCGTGGTTTAATAAAGTCTACCATGAGACCGAGAGGTATTGGTTCGAATTCCGGTACGGACAATTATAAATTACAATTTAATTAATTATATTATTATTATTTTATAATTTAATTTATAATTTATTCGGTTTCTGGAAAGGCTTGACAGTAACTGAAGGGACAGCAGGGAGACTCGCCTGCTCTATTGTCCGCTGTACCATAAAAATACAGAAGTTTTTTCATGAAGGAGTAACAAAACTATCCATCCATTCTTACGTTGCGCGTTTATAATGCTAGACAGATCATATTTCTAGGCTTTGACATACAAATGTGACGTAATCTTTAACATTTATTTAATAAAACGCTTTAAGCAGTAACAAGTTTTACAATTCAATACATGAGATATCATGAACTCAGTTGTTGCAGTATCCCAAGTTAGTTTAATTAATTTTTTTTCAGTTATTTTTCATTTTTTTGCAACAAATATCTTAGATATAAGTTCATACTGATCTCAACTCATTATGTAACAACGTACGGAGGTTACTTCCCGCGTGTCTGAAGTTTCGAACTTTGATATTATGTTATAACAACGAATTGAATGGATATTGTTATTAGTTCAAGACTGAACAATGTTGCAAGTGAAGGGTTACAATAAGCAACCATTGTTACAGTTTCTTTTGTTTGTTATCCTGCCACGAAAAGATGGTTTACTAATATACCATGGCATCCCTTTTTTTATAAATTAGTGTGTATTATATAATAAGACGATCTAACGAAGGTCGCGGGCAACCGCTGGATCCAGATCGCTTAAGATCGCAGCGGGTGGGCGTCTTTGCGGGAGGCCTATGTCCAGCAGTGGAGTGGAATGGTCTGATGATGATGATATAATTTGACTATTAGAATGATAGTTTCTTCGTGCATATACGGACGCACTAATTAAGCCAGCTCGTCCGAAGTGATACCACGACCTCGCAGGATACTCAGCGTGAGCTGGTAGTTGTACTGGAAATAATAGTTCTATTGTGTATCGCTGAGTGAGTGAGGATAATGGAAGCCCTTAAAATGTTGCTAAAGTAGCGTGAAAAATCGGTAACAGAACACGTGCGCAGATTGTGGCGCCCTTCCCCTTAGGTGGCGGTGTTCTCTTAGTATATAGGAGACCCACCGTTCGTCACTAAAACCGTTCTCTACTACAACATTTAAAAAAATCAGCTAAAGTAACGCGACCTGCAACTTCACTCTAATAATTTTATTTCCTCTTATACTATCCGTTACCTATTTCCATTTATGTATAATAAAAGCCATATTTCTCGGCTTGGATTTTTTATAAAGGCAAATGGTAAATATTTTCTTGGAAATGGTGAAGAGTCGCAGCAATATCGAATGAGAGTGCTCCTATAAGCGTTCAGTTTAGCCTGAGATTGAGGGCCATTGAAACGCGGAGAGAAATGGCATAGCAGCATTAAGTACCAAGGACTCTCACAAAGTCAGCGATGCGTGCCACTACTAACGTTGCACAGCGAATATTTTCACGAGATGGATTATTTATATACATTACGAATTACTCGTATAATAAAATTTATACAAGATGTTATATACACATGTAAAGAAAAATATAATTTTCTTTAATTTGGGTGTTGCCTTCATCTATCTGTCATTGGCAGATGGATGAAAATTAACGTCATCCTGGCCTTTACGAAACCACTTTTTTTCTCGTGGGAGAGCCATGCTGAAGCATTGGGAAAAATAATTGGGCTGGCTCGTCCGAAGTGCTACTATGGACTCACAAAATACTCAACGTGAAAGGGTATTTGTACTTTGTTTCGCTGAGTTAGATATCGGAAGCCCTTAAAAATGTCGCTTGAGTGGCGTAAAAAGACGGAAACACAACCAATGCGCGGCCACACACGAGTGGGGGTCACTAACTAACATACTAAATCTCCAACGCAACTTATATTCCTAACATAGTGTATTAAAAACTTGCCTATCCAAGTTTTACCCTATATTAAGATATTAAATCCGGCAATCGAACCTTGTAACTAAAGCATCATGATTGTTGGCCATGATATTCTTTAAATATTTATTTTTATTTCTTTGTAGTAAAATACTACTGTGAGGCATACTTAACATCATTTTTAGAGATGTTAAACATGAACAGCTTGTTTAGTTTTTAGGTTAAGACTTTGTACAAGAAAA
>DWCF01005444.1:0-14227 GCA_018230265.1 Delias oraia
AAATCTATTACATATTTAGTAAGATTTATCAGGAATTTAATCTGAATACAGTTTTTCTTTTTTTATTGTATAGAGGACAATGGAGCAGGTGTGTCCCCTATGTATGCTAAAGGTCGGCGCATTTGTTGTGTTGCCGGCTTTTTACGCCAGTTAAGCGGCATTTTAAAAGGCCTTCTATATCCTCACTTACTCAGTGAAACACAGTAGAAGCACTGTTACAAGTAAAACTACCATCTCAAACTGAGTATTCTGTAAGCCCGTAGTATTACATCGGACGAGCATCGCAGTGCATCAGCATTTGCTTCAGCATGGCTCTCTCACGGGTGCGACAGTAGAAAGACACTCATCAGGCCACTGGCAAGACTTTCCAGAGAACAAAGAAATTATAAATTAATTTAAATTTTAGTTTGTCCGGACCGGGATTCTCCGACTTCATGGTAGACTTATAATAATACCATTTAGCTATGAAGCTGTCAGAATAGGTACTTGCAAAAATAAATACAACATGACAGACAAAAATACATTTAAATTGACCTTAATGAATAATAATTATGTAATATATATAATAAATATGGTTGCTTGTATAACGTCTAAATGATTTGTACATCATCGTGCAAGCGATGGTCAACGGAATGGCGTCACTCGTAAGGCTGCTAATTATTAAAGCCTTAAGGTTGATCTTAATGTTACAATAACACACTTGACGGCCTTGTCATAATGTCAACAGATACAGTCTCTAGTACTGACAGAGGTATCTTTGATATTGAATTGACTACGTTCTTTTTATATAAATATGACAAACGAGTAGAAGACCTCGTAACTAAGTAGTTTAATAAGTCTACCATGAAAAGTGAAGGTATCGGGTACGAATCCCGGTCCAGACAAATAAAATTTAATTTATAATTTATTCGATCACTGGGAGGGCTTGACAGTGGCCGGGCGAGTGTCTTAATAGGTAATGTCGCACCGGTGGGAGAGTCATGCTGAAGCATATGCTTACGCATTAATTAGGCCGGCTTGTCTGATGTGATACCACGGGCTCACAGAATACTCAACGTAAAATGGTAGTTACACTTGAAACTGTGTTTTTACTATGTTTCGCTGATTCTGGATATCGGAGCTTTTTATACATGCCACTGAAATAGCGTAAAAAACCGGCAACACAAACAATGCGCGGACTGTTTTTATGCGCTTTTTAATTTAAATGTCTACACCATTTTCTTTATGGTTAGTATTTTTTTATCATATAGCGGATAGAAAGGCAGGTCTTTGTCGTAAGTGATCACCGTCTCACACGGACAACCGCATCACAATTTCTTTGTCCTGTTTCGTTCTACATAAAGTTGTAAATAATATAGAACGACTGACGAACCAATAGACTGTTTGGATTAATCATTATTGAATCGTTACTTCCACATTTGAGATTTACCTTCGAGTTTACGAAAGCACCGCTAACGAAATATTTTAACTTTATTCGTCAAGTCTTTTCAACGTAATTATAGTTTTAACACGTGGGAACATTGATGGATATATAATAGGACTACATATTAATGTCTGAATTGCTGTGCGATTTCATCTTCATTAAATTACGTACAAACAGAAGTGTATAATTTTGATCATTATCGAGGAATCCCTAACAAATGCAGACTTATCTATACTGATATTATAAATTGTTGGTGATAATCTCTGGATCTACTGAACTGAACTTGAAAATTATTTCATCTAAGTAAAATGCATATTTTTTGAGTAAATATGTGCGATTCTCATATCTATATATGGTTGATAAATATCCTACTTTAGCTTTTTAAAGAAAAATTAAAGATCACAAGTTTCAAAGACTATAATTTGTATTATGAGTGAAAAAGACGAAGAATTTATTACATCCTTTTTGTTTTTAAATAAGAATTTAAAGGATTTATAGTTTTGTCTGGCGGTATTTTTAAACAAATTACCTTATTAAGATTTAGGATTTAGAATATTTCAGGGATTGAAACTGAATAGTTTAAAATTATTAAAATAATAAATATTTTTTTTATGGTAACAACGGTGGGTCTACTGTATGGTAAGAGAACACCGCCGGCAATGGATACCGCGCCACGGTATGCGCATTGTTTGTTTATACCAAGGTGATATATTAAACCGAAAAATTAAAAGGCTATTTAATGGTAGTCAATTTTGCAAAGTAAGTCGAAGAGAAAATGGTCGATCGATAACATTTCTAACTAAGGCTGCCTTAATTATGAATTAACGATGGTCAAATTGTAGAAAAAAGTTCTAGAATTTGATGTCTATAAGAAAGTCTATAAAAAGCTCTCGATGCATATCTTACTTTAATATTTATATGGCAGAACAACGTAGGCCGGGTTAGATATATTTTTTAAATATTTTCGAACTAATTGGGCCATATAGTTGGAAGTGATACCACGAGCTCAAAGAATACTTAGCGTGAAATGGTAGTTGTATTTGAAACGGTGCTTCTACTGTTTCGCTGAGTAAGTGAGGATGTCGGAGACCCTTAAAAATACCCTTAAAATCGGCAACACAACCAATGTCGCGTAAGTGGCGCGGTTGTCCATGGGTGTTGGTGTTTCCTTACCATATAGGACACCCACCTGCTAATGTATTAAAAATTACATTGCAACTTACGCAATAATTAATTCATAGCAATTATGAAACAGTCATTATAAATATATAGTTTATAAAATGTAAAGCATATATTATTAAATTAAATATTCCTATCAGTTTGTTGCTAAGCTAACGATTTCTATGTTAATTTTGTTAAAAGATCGCTACCAGATATTACTCAAATCAATAAATCTGTCTTATTATAGGCTTAAAATGATTCGCAACATCAAAATTTCCGATGAGTTTCATTTATAATGTAAAACGCAAGGTGAAAGAGCAGAATGCTCACCTGAGATAAATTCAACGACCATGGACAATGGGGGTTGGCACAATTCGTAATAGTAATAGTAGTAGTAGGTACATGTATTTAGTTTAGCTGAATTTTATTTATATTTAATTTAATTTTGGGTGTCTATGGGCGGAGGACCGCTTGCTCTAGGTGAGCCTCCTGCTAGTTTGCCACCAATAGTATAAAAAAAAAATCCAAAAAAACTTACATGATCATTCATGTAAGTTTTTTTGGATTTGGATTAATTAAACATTGATCCTCAGATTAAATATCTACTAAAAATATCCCTCTTAAATTCGGATACCATCTGAATATTTCTTTTTATGATACGTATACCAAACGAGCGATCTTTAAGTACATTTGTTGAGCTAAATGCGTTATAAATTGCGCAAATGCAAGGCTCTGTGACCTAAGGTTGTCTTGCGAGTTGCGGGCAATAAATTTTAGTTCGCATTGTGCATGAAAATCTATTGGAATTCGAAATTTTACCGTTGAATTAGACTTGAATGGGCATGAATCATGAATGGAATAACACACAACCCGACTACAAATAGCATAGAAGCACTTTACAACTGTGAATTCTTTGACAGCTCTTGACAATGGTCGGGCGAGTGTCTTACCTGTTGGGTTCTTACCCGTGGGAGAAACATGCTTACGGACTAATTGAGCCGGCTCGTTAGAGCGATACATGTTATACATACATTTGTTTCACTGATTGAGTGAGAAGGTAGATCCATAAAGATTTGGTGATAAAAATCTGGCAACACAACCAAAGGGCTTAAAACGGCGCGGTGATCTAAGGGGATCCATTGTGTCCTGGGCTCTTGGGTTGAATGACTAGAGCGAACCTGGACTTGAGCCAATGGACGTCAGATTTCCTCTCTACCCCTCTCATAACAGAAGGCCGTTGATCAAGATCATTGTATTGCTGGCACTGTGACGTTTTAGTGGGTATTGTACTCTCGGAGTACTAAGTCCCAGAAATCTCTCCACAAGCAGGAAAAGAAATGTGGGACCGAAATGGGGAATCGTGGACCCAGTTGATATTGTCCGCTATATTGTTAGAAAATATATCACAATTAAATTGTACTGTACATTTCATTCGAACTTTTGAACCTATGACATACATAGAAAACAGTTTAACACATTTTATGATTCTTTTTACGGACAGATGAAATTTACAACACTCTTAATTGTAAGTCCAATAAAACTGTGGTACCTTAACTAACGGTTAACATAACCGTAATCTTAATCTCTGTACAATAACGAGCTAACAGTTAATTTTAACTTTTAAATTGTCATTGGGTTAGGCTTTGTGTGTTTTTAGCAAATTATTCTATACTATTAGATCAATTGGTCTTATATAGTAATGTTGAATGCTATATATATGCGCCGATATACATAAGAAAGAAACTAAAATGATTATTTCATGATTATTCATGATTATTTATGAATATAGACAAGACCCGTCTTCACTTGTAGGGCCTTTAGTATTTATTGGGACCTTTTAAAATAAAATCCAAATCAAAATTCGGCCGATACTACGATTACACACGTACAAATCACAAACTGAGTGAATTTTGAGAATCAAATTTTGTTTTAATTATGGTGTTATTATATTTGTTTTCATGATTTTCTTTTATTTCAAAAGCTTACAATAATATTTATTTTATTATGTAACAGAGAACGTGGCATGCATCTCCTTGATGATAAGAGAACACCAACGCTCATGGGCAACTGTACCACGATTCACGCTACAGTGTTGTTTTATGGTATAACGGACAACGGAGCAGGTGGGTCTCGTATATGGTAAGAAAACCCCGTCGCTCATGGACAACCGCGCCACTGTCCGAGTACTGGTTGTGTTCTCTGCTTTTTACGTGGTTGAGTTAGTGAGAATATCAAAGGCCCTTAGGTGTTAATGCCGCTTAGATGGCGTAAAAAGCCGGCAAGACAACCAATGAACGGAATGTGGCGCAGTTGTCCATCGCCCGCGATTTTCTCTTACCACAGAATACCATCCTGCTCCGTTGTCCGCTATACCATAAAAAAATCTGTAATCAAATCACTAATAGTCATTGTTTAATTAAATACTAAGTATTGGTATTTCGAAATCTTATGAATACTTCCGAAATTAGTTGCGGTTTTGGCCAAATTTGGCCGAAACTGCCGCCGAAACTTGACTTTTGGCCGAAATCAAAGCCGAGCTTTTGGTCGGACAATAGTAACTATACTTCGATGATACAGTCACTCGGCAATAAAGAATAGTTACCGAGTTAAAGGTGAAGGCTGTTCTTTATTCCGTGTCGCGTACCACTTGGCCACTGTTTCTCAGGCTAATCGCGGGTCAATTTCATGTTTAACAACGATTAAGATTAATATCTTTAGGAAATTAATTTTTAAGCACCTTTTTTTTATTATATAGCGGATAACGGAGCAGGTGGGTCTCATATATGGTAAGAAAACACCGCCGCCCATAGACAACCGCAATCCGCGCTTTGATTGTGTTGCCAACCATTTTTACGACGCGTAAGCGACATAATTTCAAGGGCCTCTGTTATCCTCGCTCACTCAGCGAAACAGTACAAGTATCGCTACACGCTGAGCATTCTGTTAGCACGTGGTATCACATCGGACGAGCCGGCATGTGCTTACATGCTTCAGCACGGCTCTCCGACGGGTGAAAAACATAAACCTAATTATAATAGGAATGTTCAACTTCTGAACAGAATGTTTTTACTATTCATCCTTTATTACGCAATTTACGCGGTATATTTAGTTTTACGTGGTCATTAAAGTTGGAATTTAGTACCGTTAAGATTTGATAATATTAATTAAAGTAACAATATAGATTTAATTTTGAGTTAGATTTTAGAGATTGAAAGTAAAAAACCTTGAATTAAGGTCTGAAGGTGAGCGTTTAGATGGCTGGCGTATAGATTGCTAAAATAGAGCGCGAATTTGATGAATTTCTTGAATTTGATGAATTTGATTTGAATTCGTTCCCATAAGTCCGCCATCTTTGACATATATGTCAAAGATGGCGGACTTATGGGAACGCGGCGCTCACATGAGGTTTAATAGGTTTTCTATAGTTACAAATCAATTAAATATATTTATAGCGTTCCCGGGGAAGAAAGGTTCTCGTGTGACGACCGCGTACCGGAAAGCGCAGAGTGGGACGTCACGCCACGCGATGGAAAGACGATCTCACGAAGGTCGCGGGCAACCGCTGGATCCAGATCGCGCAAGATCAAAACAGGTGGGCGTCTTTAGGGGAGGCCTATGTCCAGCAGTGGATTTGGTGGGCTGATGATGATAGCGTTCTCAAGGTTCAGCTTAAGACAAAGGTGTTATGAAAACAGAAAGAGAAACAAGCAGGAAGTTCAATTAGGATAAGCGATTCGCCCATTATAGACACCTGCGTTGGTAGTCTTTCAGGAATACGTACGATATTTTTGAAGGGGTACCTTCAGTTGTATTGGTTTGGAAACACCTCCGCAGGTAGCTACTTCCACAGAGTGGTGATAGGCCGCGTTATATTCCCTAAAAACGCTTAGCTGTACAACAAACATCGAAGTGACACGGGATATTTTAATTAGAAACAATAATAGGTTTTATATTGAATTAAGTCCGGCAAGTGATCTACTTGTTTTCATAGATTTTCATTTAAAAAATGTAAGAATTAGCTTGGTACTCATTTCTGTACTGGATGGTTTTTAAATTATAATCTTTTTTGTACGCTTGTCTTAGCAGAACCCCACAAGCTCGAAGCTTGAAACACATTTACAAACATGCGAATGCTTTAGTGTTCGCTGGAGCTGTATTTGATTTGTTTTCAACACTACAAAGTCCAGATTTGTGACAAGCTATTGCAAGGTTACCCAAGCCACGCCAAACCATTTACACGATCGTGCTGGCCTCGTCTAGCAGCACAGCAAGCTTATCAATATACGTTTTAGCGATTAGGAGCAGCTAATATTCTTCCGAGAGATATAAGGCATTTTGTCAGGTGATATAGTGACAGAAATAAAAGCAATAATGTTTTTTTAATCTACAGCGGACAACGGAGCAAATAGCTCTACTATATGGTAAGAGAACACCGCCACCCATGAACAACCGCGCTACAGTCTTCGCATTGGTTGTGTTACCGGCAGTTTACGGCACTTAAGCGGCACTTTCAAGGGCCTACGATATCCTAACTAAATTTGCGAAACACAGTACAAATACTGATTCACGCTGAGTATTCTGTGAGCCTATGGTATCACTTCGGAACTGGTCCAATTAGTGCGTCAGTATATAATTCAGCATAGCTCTCACACGGGTGCGACATATTAAAACACTCGCACGGCCACTGTCAAGCCATTCAAGAGACAAAATAAATTATAATTTAAATTATAATTATCCGTACCGGGATTCAAACCCGATACCTCTCGCTTCATGGTACACTTTTAAAACCACTTAGCTATGAGATATTGCTTTACTACTCTACATAATTTTAAATTGTTATATGAAGCATTGACATCGAATTGACCTTTGATGAATAAGCTAGACTTGGTTTTGTTTTTTTTTTGTTTATAAGTTTTTTTTAGTTTATAAGTTATAAGTTTTGTTTTTTTAAGATCTAGGATCTATGTTAGCTCTGACATTTCTAAACGTAATTTTTACGTATAATTCATATAATTGTTTACGTAAAAAATAAAAAAATTCTCCATAACATTTAAGATATTTTAACAAAGAAAAATGGCTTAAATGGCTGATTTGTTATGTCATCAGGAAATTGCATAATGTCCGCAATATCCGTATAAGGCGAGAACCTTATTGGTAAGATCAGATGATGACATCAAGTGGGCTGCGCAAAAAATGCTAAAATCTCGATGGACATAATATTATTAATAAAATCAAATACAGCCTTAAAAAGCTGCTAAATAAGGTAATGCCTGTTAAATAATTGAGAACAACGTAGCTATGTGCTTTTATAAGCTTACCACGAAGCAAAACCTATTTATTAGATTCAATTCCCGGTCCGATCTTCGGAAAGGCTTGACAGTGACTGGGCGAGTGTCTTAACACATACCCATAGGAGAACCGTACTGAAGCAAATGCTGACACACTAATTGTGCCGGCTCGTCCGAATAATACCACGGCGTCACAGAATACCAGTGAAACAATTCTTGTACTGTGTTTCGCTGAGTGATGGAAGATATCACAAACCCTTTAAATTATACCGCCTAGATTGCATAAAAAGCCGGCAACACAACCAGCGCGGATTGTGGTGCGGTTTTCTATAGAGGAGACCTGCCATACAATAATAAACAATCAAGCAATTCTGTTGTTATGTTAAATTAAAGGATTTCTAATGTATTTATTTTTTTATTCTAAAGCGAACAACGGAGCAGGTGGGTGTCCGGTATGGTTAGAGAACACCGCCGCCCGTGAACTACCGCGCCACAGTCCTCGCATTGGTTGTGTTGCCGGATTTTTATACTTTTAAGGGCCTTTAATCCTCATTCACACTGCGAAATACAGTACAAGTACCGTTTCACGCTGAGTATTCGGTGAGCACGTGGTATCTTTTCAGGCGAGCCATCCCAATTAGTGCGTTAGCATATATTTCAGCATGGCTCTCCCACAGGTGAATGACAACGGAGTTTAATATGATAAGGGCAGCTGTACATATTTTGTATGTAAATAATATAATAAATACTTAATTTAAGCAAATCTTTGTAGCATGCGTAGGCATGCAAAATAAAAACATATTTCAGAACTAGAATCTGCTTTATGAATAATAATTCAGTATTTGGAAACATTTAGTCACAAATAAATCTCTATCTACAAAATATTTTTAGTTCAATAAACGGTTAGGAACTCGTAAAGTTTGATTCATAACTCGCCTATATATTATTGGGAACGAGGTCAAAGAATACTCGAGTTTTAGCAACAAAATTGAATAACAAAACAATATTACTCGATGTTTACCGGTTTGTTCATAGGAATGCAATAAAAATTAATTACGATCGTGAAATTAGTTTGAACATACCCACAGTAGGCGGGTTGTTGGCGGCGAGCCGAATTAGTTTACACTAATTCATTCTCTATTTCTCTGTAGAATGGCTCCAATTATAGCTACGTAGAGTTTATGGAATATAGGACATCGGAGCAGGTGGGTATCCTACTAAGAGGATATCGTCGCCCATGGAAAACCGTGCTAAGTTCCGTTCTTTGATTGTGTTGACGGCTTTTACGCCTCATCAAAAAAAGGAATAGAATGGTTTTTGGGAGTCTGGACTACTGTACTGTATTTAGACGGCGTAAAAAGACTGCAACCCAATCAAAGATGGCAACCCAATTTTGGCGCGATATTTACACCGCTTAAGCGGTATAACTTCAAAGGATTCACTCAGCGTATTCTGTGAACCCTTAGTCGATTGAACAAATTTTGTAAAAGGATTAAAATTCTTGTAGATACTCTAAAAACTTATTTAATAACTTGTCATACAGAATGCTATAATAATATGGCAAGACAACTTAATTTATACATGTAACATATTAAATCATTTGACAATGCATGCCATGATCACTTGAAAAGTATGCCAAGGCCGCGCATACAATACGGCCACATGAATCATCCTCATTACAAATAATTTATATATAAATACATAAATACTTAACGTGAGATGGTAGTTGCGATTGAAACGTTCCTCCTGTGTGAGTGAGTGAGGATATGGGAGGCTCTTAAGAATGCCGTTTAAGTGGCGTAAAAAGCCGGCTACATAACCAAAGCGCAGATTGTGGCGTGGTTGTCTCTGGGTGGAGTTATTCTCTAACTACATAGGAGACCCATCTGCTCCGTTGTCCGCTAATTACAAAAAAATAACAAAACGTTTAATAATAATGAATGTGTCTCGATCTACATTTTTTTTTGCTTTGTATGTAATATATAATAAAAATATTATATATATTCTGTAGATTTTCTGATAACCTCAAAGTGGAACTGTTTTTATTTCCAGTATAGTAGGTATTTTTTATCATGGGGAAGGGGGATGAGGGAAAGGCGTCTAATTTTTATATATCATTTATTGTTCATATTGTAAACAAGTTTTTTTATTCTATAGCGGACAACGGAGCAGATGGGCCTCCTATATAGAAACCCATGAACAACCGCGCTTTATTCCGCGCGGTTGTGTTGTCGGCTTTGTACACCGCTTGAGCGGCATTTTAAATGGCCTCCAATATTCTCACTCACTCTACGAAACACAAGTACCGTTTCACGCTGAGTATTCTGCGAGCCCATTGTATCACTTGGGACGAGACGGCCCAATTAGTACATGTGGCTCTACCAGGGGTGCGACAGTAGTAAGTCACTCACCCGGCCACTGCCAAGCCCTTCCAGAGACCATTAAAACCATTCAGCTACGAGGCTCTCATGGGAAGCCCTGCGCTAAACATTCAAAATGTAGCTGTATTTGTGAATGAAATGAGTGCTTAGCCTCGCGCCTACAATTAAGGTGGGTGGGTGTCTTTAATAAGTACCGAGGTCAGTCAATATTTGCATATGTTACACGTTTTCCCATTTGAAAGAACCTTTAAGTTATTCCAAAGGTGAAAGAAAAATATTGTCTTTAACGGTGTATTTAATGTAGAATGATATTTGATTTAGAGCAGCGATCTCCAACCTATTTCAGCGACGGACCTCTTGAAATTAAAGGACTATTTTCACGGACCCCTTAATAAAATAATCAAATTCATTTTAATTATTATTAGCATGTATGTATGGTCCAGAGATGACACCGCGGACCCCCGGGATTCTTTGAGGCACAGATTGGGCAACACTTGTTTAGAGAGTATGAAACGACAACTATGGGGTGTCTTACTTTAAAAAATAAAAGTACCTACAGTTACCTAAGTAATAATAGTAGTCACGACAGACTGTTCGCTCAAAAGTTATTGTACATAATTTTCATACTGTGTAACACATCCAATCCAGTTAGATCACGGGTGTGTTGCCGGTTTTTGAGTTATCATTATAAACAATCAATAACTTTATACATTAATTCAATTTAATGACTCATATTTATTTAAATTAAAAAAAATGACAAATGCGCAGGTTTAGTAAATTATAAATAATTCACCAATCATGGACACCCGGAGCCATCTGGACGATGAATGCGTTGCCGGCCTTTTAAATTATATAAAACCAGATTTTTATTGAAAATGCGTGTTCTAATTACACAATAGTGTTAGCCAATTAGTTACCTGTACCAAATCCTTGCTCGGTCATACAGCGGAGGCGTGAACCCACGTTTTTGGAAGGGATTCGGTATTCCGAGAAAACAGCCTTGAAAGGTTCACAAATGATATCAGTTGCAACCGCTGTGAAACCGGTTTTCTATATCTGAACGAGTATTTTTGCCTTATAGATATACTAGTTATGTACGCCGCTTTCATCATCCGCGTTTCCTTATAACGTAATGTTATATAGCCATATTGTGATATAATACACATACATTATATATTTTTATGTAATACGGGACAACGGAGTAGACGGGTCTCCATGTCTCGGATGGTAAGAGAACACCGACTTCCTTTGACAATCGCGCTACAGCCAGCGCTTTGGTAGTGTTGCCGGCTTTTTTAACGCCGCTTACACAGTAAAGTTTTAATGGCCTCTGGTATCCTCACTCACTCATCGTAACATAGTAGAGGTACCGTTGCAAGTACAACTACCGTTTCACGCTGATTATTCTGTGAGCTCGTGGTATCACGGGTAAAATACTGCGTCAGCATGTTCTTCAGAATGTCGTCTGTTGTGTAACATTAATTGTACCTAATGTGTGTACCTACTGACGAGCCGGCCCAATTAGTGCGACTGTATTAAGACTCTCACGGCCACTGTCAATCCCTTCCAGAGATATGACAGGATAGGACAGATAGGACAGTTATGATTTAATTATAAATTAAATCATAACTGTCAGAAACCGGATTCGAAGCCTTACGCTTTAGAATACCTTTCGCTTCATGGTGGTTTTAAAACCATTAAGCTACGAGGTGTGAAGTTAAAGAAATAAAATCTCTTCGCTCTAAATGTCTAATTCACAGGATATGATGGTAGTGATGACAATAGCTTTGTTTTTATGGCGTGTGAATGTCACAGTATCACTGCGATTTGTTTAAATGTAACAGTGATCTTAATGAGATGAATGGTACAAGATACAAGATATGTAATTCATCATCATCATTTCAACCGTCGGACGTCCACTGCTAGACATAGGCCTCCCCTTCGGACCTCCATGCATGCCTTGGAAGCCAAGTATTTGTACGGTTTTTTTTCATGATGGGGATATTTGCCATAAATGTCACGCTTGGCGTACGGGTTGGCAGTTAGGTTTTATCATGGGGAAGGACAATTCTAAGCCGGCGCCTCACGGCAAATTTAATTTAATCTGTGTAAATATTTGTGTCATCATTTATATTCAAAACTTGATATTAAACACGCGATAAATTTTTTATATAAGTTATGAGACATCCATATGAAATAATTTGAATATTGATTTTCTGTATTATTAATAATTAAATTTTTAGTCTAATGTCTGTTTATTAAGATATTATGCTTATAATGTATATTTGTTTCAGATCTCTACAACCCTGTGATATTACGTAAGTCTTAATTTATCTTTATCCCCAAAAACTTTTAATTTTAAATATTTTAAATAATTGATACTTAATCTTATACTATTAAATAGATTAAGACTTTTATATTTGGGATCCATGGGAGCCAGAATCATATAGAATGTTGAAGGCTGCCTCAAATTTAGACTAAATATTTTGTGTACCAAACCATTATTTTGAGCACAGCATAATTACAGCTTTCATGAGCCTACCATATAGTTTTAATTATATTTAAGAAGTTTAACTGCAATTAAATCAATCCTTATGTTGTATTACATATTAATAAATTACGTTGAAACCAAAAGTATCGTCATTGTAGAAAATTCTGCGGATTCTTCTGCACTCGCATTTAGAATTTAGCACATTGTTTAGAAACGGCGTAAACCTACTCATTTAAAGTATTTTTTAATTCAACTACTGTTGTAAGAAAATCACATCAATTGTCAAGTGATTGTGAAGTGGTATGATAAATAAATGATTTGATTGATAAATTAAAAAAATATTATTTATTCAAAGAAGGTCATATGTCATACATAGAAATAACATAACACAGAAAGAAAAACAAGCTTCTTTTTTATGAGACATAAAAGAGCAGAAGGCGTAAGAGAAGACAGAAGATATGCGGTCATGCCCATGGATACTACAGCTCCTGCTGGACCATGAGCGTTTTAGAGATAGGTACGCTGATTTTTTAAAGGTTCCCAAGTGGTATTGGTTTGAAAACACTTCTGCACTCAGCTTCGACAGAGCGATTCTTGTTAAATGCGCCAAGCCACGTTCTAGATGTTAAAGTTCTCGGTTTAATATACACCATTAAAGTCAGATTGACAACGCTAAGCTCTTATTCCGTTTGGGAAGTTTCTAGGTTACTCAGGTGATGTTTACCATTGACACCCGCTGTTTAAACAACACGCAAAGATATATTCTTATTAAATGATCCAAAACAAGTCATTTATACTTTACAGTTTAATGTTTTTTAAAAGAAGCAACGCACCAGTGACCCTGCAAGAGCTAGGGGTGTACATGGGCAGAGGATCGCTTATCCTAGGTGAGCCTTTGACTCGTTTACAACTTTTCTTTAAAAAATCGCCTATAACATTAGAATTTTTAGCACCATCCCAACAAAGATGGCATTATTTATATTATTCGTCCTTTTTTTAATGTTTTATATGTTAAATTCTTAGCGGCTTTGGAACAAAATATGTTTCATTGTTTCGCCTAGTTAATAAAAGCATTCTTTCAGGCGCCATTGTTTTAATATTTAAATGTATCTGTTTGCTATTAACTACCATTCTTATGCCCACTAAAGAAAGCGTCGTAACTCAATGGTTTTTATAAGACTACCATGAAGCGAGAGGTATTGGATTCGAATCCCGGTCCGGACAATTATAACTTATTCTCGAAAAGCTTGACAGTGGCCGGGCGAGTGTCTTAATACTGTCGCATCCGTGGGAAGAACCATGCTGAAGCAAATGCTAACGCACCAATTGGACCGGTTCTTCCTAAGTCGTACAGCGGGCTCACAGAATACTCAGCGTAAAACGGTACTTGTACTGTTTCGGAGGCCTATAAAATGCCACTAAAACGGCGTAAAAAGCCTGCAACACAACCAAAGCGCGGTGTGTGACGCGGTTGTCCACGGGC
>DWCF01005445.1:0-14224 GCA_018230265.1 Delias oraia
CTTTAGTCGCCTCTTACGACATCCCATTAGGAAGACTAGGAGTGGTACTATTCTGACCCGGTAGCCACACGGGGTAGTACAAGTACCGTTATTCTGTGAGCCCGTGGTATCACTTCGGACAAGCCGGCCCAATTTGTGCGTCAGCATATGCATCAGCATGGCTCTTCCACGGATAAAATATTTTTTATATATTTTATATAGTTTATATATATATATTATTAATTTTGTTTAATCCTAATACCACCTATGATATAATGAAAAAATCAAACTGAATTTCTAATATTATATACTTATATTTAATTTAATAAATAAACAATAAATAAGCAATTTAAGCAATTTCTTTCAACTAGTTGAGCGATTTTTCAATCAATCCATATAAACTCTACATCAGTTACGAAATTGCTTTCGTGAGGTAAATACAATGTAATTTATTGCGTTAACTTCATTAGATCCAGGATAGAAATCGTTTGGTACAAGTTGACATAGCAACTAACATTAATTTATCTTTCTTTTGGAAAACATATTAGTTCAAAAAAACGCGTAATTTTTTTTAAAGTGGGATTTATTTCTAATTCTTTCCATGATTTGTTTTAGGTATAATTTCCCCATTTTGATTATTTTTATGTAATAATTATTAGTTTCATATAAACAGACTTTTAATACAAGTAATATATATTATATATACATTACGTTGTTTAGGTATATCGAGAATCATCATCATCATTTCAGCCGTAGGACCTCCACTGCTAGTCGGACAGGCCTTCCCTTCAATGGAGGTATTTGCCATAATCGCCACGCTTGTCAGGCGGGTTTGCCATCGCAGTAATGTTTTATAGTACGTGAAGGACGCTGCTACCACCTCCGGTTTGTCCCTTAGTCGCCTCTTACGACACCCACGGGATGACATGGGGAAGCGCAATTGTAAGCCCGCATTTCACGGTAGTAGATACGTGCATAAATCCATACTTCATCTTTCTTCGTCATAAATTCAGTATTAAATTGTATTTTGGAGCAAACAGCTTTATAAAATAGTATAATAAATATTGTTAGTTGGTAGTTGGGATGTGGAATGGGTTCCTGTATTTGGTTAACTTGAGCAAATATCCCTAAATCGCTTACGTCGTTTAATCCAGCAATCGCGTTCGTCGACAGCCACCTTGTAAGCCATGAGTCACGAATACAATGTGCTGCTGTTAATATCTGCCGTTTGATGAAATTAAAATGATAGGCATCAAAATTATTAATAACAACGTATTTTATACAAATGTTATGCCGGGATCTTAATAAAATAATAGAGACTTTACTCTTTAAATTTAATAGATTATTCTTCTGGAAAATGACGATAATTTAATACTGAAAATAGAAAATTTCACTTTTGTGTAAACTAACAAAGAGATAAGAAAAAAATCTTATCTGAGGCCTATGTACATTTCATTTTATAAATTTTATTTTATTTTATTTCATGTTATACCTACCCGCCTATTTCTTAAAAATACACAACCGATCGATGTTTAATGACCACCGGCAATTCTCGCTTGGGCGGTAACAAAATTGACTTCAGTGTAAAATTACCGTTAAAACCAATTAAAATTTTATATTTAGGGATTTGATTATATTAGAAATCACTTGTAGCAAATTTAACACACAATTTCACAAACCTGTGAATAAAGCATGCGCAAAATCATGTTTATGTATTAATGCTGAACACGTACCTAAGACTAATTATTTTAGACAGATTAGATTTTTATTACGATTGACAGTATAGATAATAATAATATGGAAGCAATTCTTTAAATATATATAGCCTCATTATATTATTGGTTACTTTATGTCTATAAGGAGCAAGAATTTTAATTTTCTTATTTATATTCCGACAGATTGACGGAATCCATAACATAAATTGCTTAACTTATAAATAAATTACATTATGAACCAATAGTATTATAGAACAATATTTGTTTATGTTAATTTCTTAAGCATAAAGGATTCAGCGTGAACCAATTCAATATTTTTGAGACAAAGTCGATTCGTTAAAACTGCTGTTATGCTTGACTTCGTGACAATGAATTGATTTAGTTCGAAATAAATCATTGGCCTAATTACAAAAAATCCATCTTATTTTATTGTGTTATCCAAACAAACATAACTAAATCAGGCTACTATGATATTGTGTATATCTGATACATAATATATATTACGTTGTCTGTTTATGGTAATGTGATTATCATATATCGTGAAATTATTTTTTAGATTAGGTTTACCTGTTTTAATAATTAAAAACGTAAGGTTTTAAAAACATTTATTCATAAATTAAATTGTCAAAAGGTAGATTATACACGGTCGGATAACATTTCATTAACGCTATTGTTTTTAAGACAATACACCTTACATTCCATTGTGCTATTATTATATTAATGATGACAAATAAATGGTAATGCGGTTATAAAAAATGTTTCAATTTTAATAGTCGATGAAAGCGATCTATACGGCTGCCTCTTACAGGACTACACGAGAAAACGTATCCAGACTATTAAACCTCCAATAATTACAAACATTTACATTAAGGCTATCTTTTAACAATTGGGAAACTATATTGGCTCTAACGGGATATAAATAAAAACACTTATACATGAGTACGTATGACATTATCAATTTCTAGCCAGCTAGCAAAATAAAACCCACGGATGTAAAAGATTATAAGGCGGAAAAACACACAATGCAATGATGCAAAAAATTAATTCAGTTGGCTGCTATTGTATAATGCTACGATTTTTTTTATTTTACGTTATTATTACAAAGAAGTGTATTCTTCCATTTTCTACTTAGTTACTATAAATGAAAACACATGTCAAGACTATAGGATAATGGGCATAACAGTAATTAGCAAGATTACGGGCAATTTTGTTGTTAAGTGACATAGACGAGCGCTGCTCGCCATACGATCATTAATAAAAAATAGAATTTTATCACAGTCCACCTTATAATTAGTTTCTGCTTCTCTACTGTACATGATTATTCTACAAAATGCATTCCGAGTCACATACAGCCGCATACGAGTGATAGGATCCAAAATGGTCGTAATTTTCCAGTCGATCACGCTTGATTTTTGATTCAATTTAGGCACGATTTCTTCTTGATTTCTCGGTTCCTCGCTCCACAGACTTACGTCGACATCGTCTTCGGTCATTTTTCGGGAATTATAGTCATGGATATAATTCCTGAGAAATGCTTGAGCCATGTAACAATATATGGCAACCGTCTCTACTATTTCATTGTCTTCAATTCTAACCCAGCATTGTTCGGCTTTCTCATTACGATTAGGTAAATCAAGAGGCACAGGAAAAGTTACGTAAGTTTTGTCCACCCCTTCCGTTTGGACACGTAGAAAAATATTTGCAAACAACAAAGTAATTAACATTTTATGTGAGCAGTCGACACGCTGCCATTATTGAAACTAAACTGTAGCCGATTGGTTGTGGTAAACCGTAAAAGGTAGTGTAGAATAGTTATTTTCACGATGGTTACAGAAAAGATTGTTGTTTCAATTTAGTGCCTATTGTTACGAAACACAACTTTCTTCTAGGCTTGTAAAACTTTTATTATGCAACCTTATATTGATATTTCATGTTTTGAAAAAAATTTAGTGTTATTTGTGAATTTATAGTGATACAATTATTTATTTTAAAGATTAAAACTTTACATTAAAATAAACTGGCCACAACTGTATTTTTTAATTTGTAATTAATATAGCGCCACCTAACACATACGTATTTGAAAAAAATTGGTTTTAAATTTCTCTGACTATGAAGCAGTTTGTAATACAAATCATAGATGGCGCCTTTTTACCAAATGTTTGTCATTTTTGTTTTTGATTATATTTATTTAAAAATAATTTAAATTATTTTAATAATATTGATTTTTAATTTTATAAGGGTACTTTATTTATTTTATTATTATCAACTCTAATAGATAAAACAGATGTTTATTGTTCTGTGGAATTAACTTTAGAAAGTTCGAAAGTATTGTGCGCGACGCTGATTGGATAAAATAATAGTGACATTTTGTGAACCAGTCATGTTGTATTTTTTTAAATACTCTCACTTCTGTAGTCTTTGTTTAATATAAACCAATGACGATTGACGCTTGTTTAATGTTTATTCTCTTCAGTCTCTACTCTCTAGTAGTTAGTGATTATTACTCAATTATTTCATAAATCGTAGTACTTCGTACTGTGCGCGCGAGTTGATACTGTGCATAATTTTCTTGTGTTTTACAAACATTTGTTGAAAATTATTAGGTGCTCTAGTGAAAATGTATCGTTATCTTTACGCATTATGTTGTGTTGTTTATATTCTGTCGTGCACGGCCCCTTTGGACGGAAAACGTTATTCCAGTGGAGGCAGACATAATTATCCTAAATCTGGTGGCCTCTCAGGCAGTGGAGGCAGCCATTCGTATCCTTCATCGGGTGGATTCTCAGGTGGTGGTCATGGATATCCATCGTCAAGCGGTGGCCACGGATATCCACCGTCAGGTGGTTTATCAGGGGGTGGTTCAGGATATCCCTCGTCAGGTGGCAGCCGCCCATATCCTTCTTCAGGTGGCAGTCATACGTATCCTTCCTCAGGTGGAAGCCATGGTTATCCCGCAGGAAAAGGATTATCAGGCAATTCCCCTAGTGGTGGAGTAAGCCATACTACAAATATTCATAACCATTACCATTACAACCCTCCACAACAAATAAAATACACTCCGGTTCATGGCTCAGTTCCTGTAAGCTATCCAGTGTATCATGGCCCACCACCAACTTACGTTTATCAATACAAAAACTCTGGAAGTAAATATGGCACTTTATTAGCAGGTTTGGCATTGCTAAACCTTGGTACGCTAGCCGGAGGCGCTTACGCCCTTAGCCATTCTGGTCATTCGAGTTCAAGTTATAAACCCCAGCCAGGCGAGGTCTGTAAGTTCGGAATTAAAAAAGAGAACGGCGACTATGAGGAAACAAAGATCGATTGCAGCTTAATCACTAGTTTTATTTTTGAAGAAGAGGCCAAGAATAAAAATGGCGGCGTAAATACCACTGTGACGACGACCGTGACTAATATTACTACTGTGAATTCATTCTCGTCAGATGTACCCCAAGTACAATTAGTTCCTCTGGATAATTCGACTAACGTCACTGCAGCAAATGCAACGAACGGGGCCAATAACACATCTGTTATAACTACTATTACGACTACAAATACAACAGTGACGAGCGCCTTAGACGTAAAGGGGAAGCCCGTAGAAGTCACGCCAGGAATGCAGTGTTACGTCATTAGACACAGCTCAACGTCAAACATGAAACGGTCTGTACCCTGTCGCCTATTACAGACATATGCAGATCAATCGCTCAAGAGGAATTCAGCTTCGAGGATGAGTCCCGCCTTTACTCTAACAGTCATCGTCACTATGTTAGTAATGTATTGACCAATTAGGGTTTTAACATAAGAATACGAAACTTGTTTTTTATTAATTTTTAATTGTTAGTTCATTTTTTCATATTAACGAATTTTATCGAGTAGCGTTTCTTGCTTCTAATTTATCCATCACTTAAAATTATATTAGGTATACCATCACTATTATATAATATTGCACAGTATTGTTATGTTGTTAAATGTATCACAATATTATTCTAAATTTTAGGCTTTCGCAAATTTTTTTAAATGTGTCTTCTTTAAAATAAAAGTC
The DNA here is from genome assembly GCA_018230265.1 of Delias oraia. NCBI lineage: Eukaryota > Metazoa > Arthropoda > Insecta > Lepidoptera > Pieridae > Delias > Delias oraia. The sequence goes on from DWCF01005445.1 coordinate 5,734, forward strand.
TGAAAAAATACTATGTGATCATATTATGTAGCTTATTTAGAAATTTTATAAATATACATTTAGTAGAGACTTAGTATTTTAAGGACTTATATTGTAATATGTGACAGGTATTTTCTTAATGTTTTAAAATATATGATAAAAGCAATTGAACGTTTTTGAATTAAATTATAGTATCTAAGTCCTTTAACGTGAAACTTTATTTAAAAATCTTTTTAAGTTGTAGATATGTTTTTACAAATTATTTACATATTTTAATTTAAATGATTGAATTACAGGATACCTCCATCGTGGCGAAAAGTCTGCTTTACCATTCAATTTCACACTAACCTAATTTCTTCAGACCTATTTAAGCGGGTCATGTTAAGATATTCTATTATAAAGGCGTCATTAATTAATTAACGATAAAGTCACGCCTTTCTACTCTACCTAGAACCCAGTACAGGAATAAAACTATTAGTGGCACGCAACCTAAATGTCTCATCGGTTCATGTTTTGTAAAATGGCCTTTACGCTCGAAACTAAAATCGATACTTTATTTGTAACATCAATAATCATGTACCTAACAGGAAAAAAAACCTGAATACATTTAGCGCTTCCTATCTGTAGCGTAACTAAATATTCGCCACATTAGTATTTACTAGTAAGAATAAATAAGTACATATATCAAATATATATAGTATAAATATTCATGATTAATGTGTTACAACGTACAAAGGTACTGATTTATTGCTATTAATTATAAATTGATGGAGATCTGTGGAAAATCACAATTTGTTAATATTTCAATTTTTACTGGTAATGATTAAGTATGACAAAAATCGATATGCTGAAATTCTCTTCAATAATAATAAATATAAAATAATTATAAAATTCAACGTAATATGAATTTTTTTTTGACATTTGAATTAACATTATTTAAAAGATTTCGCCACAAAGATTTTAGTCCTTAAACGTAGGTTTATGTTCATGAACAAATCGCGTGTAAAATAACGTTTTTATTTGTGTTGTCGTGTTTGAAATATGAACGGAATAAATTAAGAGGTCAAACTAAAACACTAAGGTGAGTTTTAATTTTAATAAAACGTCAAATTACTACAAAATATTCATATTGAATTTATAAATAAACAAGGGCTGGGAGTGTCAATGGGCGGAGACCGCTTGCCCTAGATGAGCCTCCTGCCCGTTTGCCACCGTAAATATATAAAAAATACTTATAATAAACTTTATATAACTTTATATTCAATTAAAAATAATTGGAGTAGGTTTTGATCAAAGAATAAAAAGCTAAATTCTCCAGAAAAATTATAAACAACACTAGTTTAAGTTCTTCCATTGTATTATTATTTACGTAACCAAATCTACATTCATAGAAGACTTGCTTTAATGGGTTGTATTCCTTGTGGAGTCGAAGGCTGGGGACGTAATAAGTATCTTATGGGTTAGTTTAATAATATTTTTCACTTTTTCTAGGTATAATATCAGTATGCTGGGTGGCCGGTGCTGGTGTTGGCTTCTTACCATTACTGGGCTGGCACGCTGCTGTTGGACCATCGCCTGGGTGCTATTTTGTCGAAGTGATGGACTACAACTACCTTCTGTTCCTGTACTTTGCAACCATCGTGACACCCAGCTTTCTTTTAGTGGCCTTCTATACTCATATTTACAGAGTTGTGGTCAAACAGGTAATATTTAATAAAATATCTGATATAAAATATTATACACTTTATCCATAATCATATATTGAAGCTATATTACATTATTAATTCTAAGAAACGTAGATAACATCTTTGTATACATGAATATATAATTTATATTAACGCGTTATATATATATATAACTTATATGTATTGTCAATACATATATATATATGTATTCACATTTTGCAAAATAAAGATAGTACCGACATTTGCAGCCAATTTCCACAGCTAAATTCCATACGACATTAAACTGTGGAAGTATGCGAAGTAAACTAATCTCGCTGTAGCTATATCAGTCAGTTGTCTAACTTTAAATACCGCGTAAAGCTGCACAACTCAGTTTTCCTGTTAGCACAAGGTTACCCCATGAAGTTTAACGTCAATATTAATGCCAAGGAAGAAATTTGCATTGTCAAGAGTAATTTTGACAATATCAAGAACTAAGTTCGGTTCTACAGATCCAACGTTAGGCAAAGAGATTTTTAAGCATTTATTTGTCTTCGCATTCAAAAGCAGATAGTTTGCTGCGAACCATCTGGATACAATAATCAAAGTACTATTTACTTGCTTCAGTGCACTATCTTTCCTATCTACTTTGAAAATCAATGCGTGTCATCAGCAAATACAAAAATATCTGCTAGGTCTTTTACCATATTATCATTGTCAAGTCATTGACATACGCTATGAATAAGAGAGGATCCCCACTCGAACTGGATATCCAGAAGAAATGACACCATTGAAATTAACCTTCTGCTGACAGGTATAATTCCACCATGTTCAAGGAATTTCTATGGAGCCCGATAGACTTACAATTTAAGCAGTAAGTTTCGATGTTCTAAACGATCGAAGGCTTTGAAAAGATCACAGAATAGCCCAATAACATCAAGTGAAGCCTCCCGCGCCTCCAAGATAAAAGACATTATATGACAGTCCGCCACTTTTGTTAATCTACATTTGATGAAACCATACTGGGTTTTATAAAATATTTGATTTCTATTAAAATGAGTCTGCAGTTGGTAACTAAATATATACTTTAACTTTTTTACTTATATTAATTATGTATTACTAATTTAAATAATAATGGTAAAACTGATACTAAAAATATGAATGTAATAAGAATTAATAATTAAAATTAAATTGAAATTTGGTTTAAAAAAACTATCAATTCTAGATTCGAATGTATTAATTACGTCTTGAGTGTATGTTGTTCATGAACGAACGAAACAATGCGGACAGTATCCGCCGGTCCCACAGACATTTGCCTTGCGACAAGTGAATTATCCTATCCCGGAAATTGAAACCATTGACGTATGTTTGAGGAATAGTGTCAAAATATTATTTGACGTAAATTGAAACGACCTCAATCGAAACGCAGTAAGTCGAGGACTGCCTGTATACTTAAAACAAAAATACTTTGGATAGGTGCATGAGTGTATTGTCTTATTGTATTAGCATTTTATATTTTCGTTTGTTTTAACTACAATTTATCCAATGTGCTATTACTGTAATATCTTATCAAGCAGATTTAATATTTCTTTAGTCTTTAATAATCATTGTATTTGTTTTTATTTAAAAGGCATCTATTAAGTTAAAAAGTAATAAAAGTGACGTTTAAGAAGTTTACTATGCAATTATATGACTGTACCTACATTACCCAACTGACTCAAAATATGCAAAACATCTAATTTTTATTCCATTGAAATTTTGACCTTCAAGTAAGATTTAGTGCAGCAGCTCCCTTGATGACATTTTCCTTCTTTAACTATATCACAGATAATTTTCCGAATATTATAGATAGATGATACGTTAAATAAAAAATATGATTTCAGTCGGTATATATAAATAGTAGAAAATAGTTCACAGAATATTCTTGTTTGATTACGTCACACAAATGCGTTTTATCAATTTATTTTAGCTTCTTACATTATATCATCAAAATTGCATAGATCTTGTTACAAGTTTTTGAAGTTTTATTATTGCGTATCAAAGTGTAGACAAAACCTCATCAACAGGTTAGATTCACATAATGCCATAATAATATATTTTTAAATTTTAATTTAAGTTTTATTGTTAAATTATAAATACCACTTGTTCAAAAGGAAAATATAAAAACTTTTTCTTCGTCAATCTACCTCCGTTGATAAGGTAAAACCGGAACGTCATTAAATAATTATCACTACGTACCTATACGCTTATTTGACTTGTAACAATTTATAAAAAATATTGACGTCACGTGAGCTTTTTAGTGAAATTTAAATGTAACTAAAAAAAATTAAAATAATTAATATTTTTGATCTTAAGGATATATACAAATCCTTAATTGTTGGATATTATGGCCTTATCTTAATGTTGCCTTATCTTTCCAGGAAGGTCACCATCACTTTATTTTCCATAAGATTTTATATGTAGGTTAATTGTATTATAAATGATTACCCAAATTATATCAAGTCCGATATAGTAAGGTTTTGATAAGAAGTTGGTACTATGATTTTCTACCTCAAGATTACCTAAAAATATTTTTTTTACAGATGAGTGCCGTAGTGACTGTTGAAGGAGGACAGGGTCGTGCTGGGACTATGCTTAGGGTGCTCGGCGCAGCTCAGAAGCGAGAGGTGAAGGCAACGCAGAATCTCGCTATTATTGTGTTCTTCTTCATTATCTGCTGGATACCCTTATACACTATGAACGCCGTAAAAGCGTTCCTACCTGAACTTGATATTCCAAATCCCCTGACATACTTTTGTATTATATTCTCCCACCTGAACTCGGCAATCAATCCACTTTTATACGCGTATCACTTAAAGGATTTCAGAGCGGCTCTAAAAGGCTTACTTTGTACAATCATTGGCAGAGGCGTGCCTATACCGGCAGCGTATCGTCCTCCAATACCGGTACGTCGTCCAGCTTTGGAAAGATGCAACGCCTTAAGAGAAAGGCCTCGAATGTATATTAATTCTCCTGTGTGGCTAAGGCAAAAGGAAGCTGAGAGGTTAGCGCTGGAAGAGAAGAAAAGACTAGCAGGTAACCCAGTGTCGACGAATCCAGACTTGGAACCGTTTTTAAGTAAAGGCACCAATAGTCGAACGGCAGAAGGCCTAGATAACCGTATGGGTCCCTTTTTGATTGAATCGAGCCAGGACTGCCAGAGCCCGTGCCGAAAAGTTGAGGATTTTATCCGAAGAGTGCGAAGCGTGAGCTCGGATCGAAGTTGACATGAAAATAGCCTAGAATCGGTATTTAGTTCAACACAGTAAAGCTTTAATTATTTTTAATAGATTTGTAAATATTACATTCAGTTGAGTATTTATTAAAAGTAAGATGTATTTTTTAAAATTGTTTTGAATGATGTTGTTGTATCGCTTGTGATAAGCTAACAAGAGCGTCAATTGTTTGAGTAAATAAATGTATGTTAGAAAGTTCCTACTATTATTTACGCGAAGTATTTATTTATTACAGCATTTTAAACATAATTATAAGTAGAATAAAACGAAAATGTCAATATATGTAAATATATTACAAATAAATATTGATATACCTATTTGGCTATTTACTTTGTTTCATCATAATGACCTTGGCACTTGGATGTCATGTGACTCGATGTATTTAGAATATTTGTTTGTTGGTTATCTTATATTATCCATTTTAGCTTCAGTATATTAAAACAAGAAGAGCAGATAGTACTGGTTGTCAAGATGTATACGAATTAGAATTTATTCAGAAATATTATATTTGTATCCAAGGTCTACTAAATGAGATTTGCTCTAGCTATTTCTATTCTTAGTAGTACCATCTGCTGTCAGAAAACTGCACTAAAAACATTCTGCTAACAATAATAGGTGGCAGTTCTTTATATATTTCAATAAATATTTGCCAGAAACGACGATTACATCTGGCTTGTCGAATATATAATTTTACTACCTTATATATTACGGCTGAAACGCTAAACAATATTTAAAATGCCTTTCAAAATAAACAAAAGAGAATATTTTCTCGAAATTACGAATCGTCCCAATATTATCGTTTCAAAAATGTCAGTGTCAGATATAATGTAAGTTATGAAATGACAAATGCAATTTATTTTTATAGTATAGCAGTATGGAGCAGGTGGATCTCCTATATGGTAAGAGAACACCATCGCCCATGAACAACCGCACCACAGTACACGTGTTGGTTGAGTTATCGGCTTTTTACGCCGCTGAAGCGGCACTTTTAAGGGCCTCCGATATTCCTCACTCTGCGAAACACAGTACAAGTAACGTTTCACGCTTAGTTTTCTATGTTGAATAAAATATATAGTTTTTATATTGAAACATTAAAGAAAACAACCATTTAACAAAAGTCTAACATATCAAGAATGACAGGTTATATTTGAAAATTATAGCTTTTCTTTTATTGCTGGCACTTCTAATAATACATCACGGTAAAATAATTGGATGGTAAAAAGTTATTATATTATATTAGATATTTTTTTAATTGCAAACTTAATTTTATACACCTACATGATGTTTATTATATACAATTTTGCCCAAATATGTCACTATATAATCATATTCATCATCATTTCAGCCTTAAGACGTCCACTGCTGGACATAGGCCTCCCCTTTGGACTGCCATGAATACCTGTCGGAGGCGACCTGCATCCAGCGTCTTATAATGTATATAATATTAAATTTATTTTGAGTACATATTGAGTATTTTAAGTTAAAGAATTTTACGTAAGTTATCTATTAAGCCAATATCAATTAAAATCAGTTTAAATATTTAAGAAGTAGGAAGTAATAAACAAAATATTTTAAATGCAATTTCTTCATTTGAAATAAAAATTAATAATTAATTGTTATGTTCCTTCTAAGGATATAGTAATTTAGTATCAAGAAAAACCAAACGCAATTAGAGGCAATTTTATATAATAACTCTTAATAGCTTTAGAATATGTCTACCTCTAGATTTAGTCTACTCCTTTCAATTCATTCTGCGCCTGTCTAGTATGAAAATGATTCTATGTGGATATTTAAAGGACAATGTTATTGCAATCAAAAATCGGTTTCATAAAAATTCTATCGAAAATTTGCTTTGGCTTGTGAATCTTATTCCAAGTCTTTCTGGGTCATCTCTAGGATCAAATGGGAAAGCTAATGGTAATCATTACTATCTCAACGTTTATGTAGATTTCAGGCTTGTATTATGTTTAAAATGATGACAACCATAATGGAAGTAAACTCAAATTTTTAATTATAAATGTAAATCTACATGCCAGATTTGAGGTGGGCCGTGATAACTGATAAGTGTTATAAGAATAAAAAATTGCGATGCAAGGCATATAAAAAAAATCCTTGTTGGTATTAAAAATTCTCATTTTAGTTCCTTTTTGGGTAATCTCTCTGAGTCTTCTTCTGTACGTGTACGTCACGGGAAATGTCATGTTCCAAGTGAAGTTCGCAAAAGACGCCGCCGATTATATTAAGAGTAATTTTAACGTCTCCATCTTAATACTTACACTAAATAACTGTTACTGGTGGATACGACAATCGTAAGTTATACTTGTAGCTAATACTAAAGTTTAAAGCTTATTTAGTGTCTATAACATGTAAAAGAGAGGACTGAACTGTGTCTCTTTTTCTCTTTTTGCAGCTCACTAATTAATAAGGTATTAAATCAAGTATTTGAAAATGATAGACTTGCTAGAGAAACACAAAGTCTTCTCGCGAAACACGAAAAACTCCTGTCTGCTATAAAGAAGATCGTTATTGTATTCTATTGTTCTATTTGGACAGATGCCGTATTTATTTATCTTCCGAATCGTGTTGATGTCTCCAACAATTACTATTGTATGACGCCTTGTGTTGGTAAGTCTTTGTGTTGTGAGTAAATAATATTATAATTATGTATTTGCTTGGGTAGAAAAAAAATAATTAAAAAAAAAGTAATATGAACGATATAATAAATCAAAATTTTCACCCGTGGGAGAGCCATGCTGAAGCATATGCTGACGAACTAATTAGGCCGAAGTCACCACGGGCTCACAGAATTCTCAGCGTGAAACGGTACTTGTACTGTGTTTTCGCAGAGTAAGTGAGGATATTGAAAACTCTTACAAATACCGCTTAAAAGTCCTCAAAAGCCGGCCTAAATAGCCTTATAGAATTAAAAAAAAAAACATTTTTTTTCAATTTCTTTTGTTAAAAATATTGAATTGAATACGTATTATAAATAAGACGTATTGTTCATTGAAATCATAAATCTATTCATCTCAGATACGGACACATCACAAGATTTTAGATTAAGTTCTTGGAAATATTTACAATATTACTATAAATATTTTGTGAAATTACAGGTATGGAGCCACTTTCAGAAACACCGAATCGGCAAATATGTAAAAGTATTCTTTTCGTACAGGAAGTACTCCTAGTCTGTATAGATCTTAATTATCAGACTCTTCAATTAGTACTGATCTCACATACAGCCGCCATGTACCAACTGTTGGCAGACGAAATGTTGCAACTGGATGCACCATGTTTTAATAGAACGGATAATGAGGCAATAAAAATTAAGTTACCTTCGCTAATTCATAGACATATTCTGACTTTACAAATTTTAAAGAATCTTCAGTCACTTTACAGCTTTCCAATGGGCGTTAATTTTGGTCTCAATACGGTTTGCATTGCTCTCTTTTTTTATTTACCTTACAAAGAATGGATAGATTTTTGTCCTTTCCTCATTTATTGTTTCCTTGTATTCTTCTTATATTGTTATCTGTGTCAAAAGCTAATTGACGCTTCAGAAATGTTTGAACG
>DWCF01005446.1:0-14221 GCA_018230265.1 Delias oraia
GGTGAAATTATTAATCCCTGTCGAACAATTCGTTGATTATTGCCACTTTATTAAGATTTATGGAAGTTAGTGTGGCATGCAAATGTCTCACTTTTCTATAAATTATTCAGGAATTTAAAAACAGTTGAACTTGACAAATTTAGATGTGTTTACAATTTTTAGAATTGATTCAGTCCGGAAAAGGCCGAAGGCATACTTCCTCAAGTTACGTGTCCAATACGATTAGGTTTTTGAGGAAAACCTGTTCGCAAATGCGATAGAGAAATCCCAAGCGTGCGTTATAATCGAAACATTTAATTATTATTAATTTTTTTATTTTATATTTTATTAATTTAATTAACATTTTTTTAATTAATTCACATTCTATTATTGACGAAAAGTTAAAATCTTACGAGTACCTATACCTACAGATTGTAGCCTCTGAAATTAAATTTGTAGATATACGAATATTTCTTAACTATGATGAATTGATAATGATAGTAATTTGTAGTACCTATGAATAACTTAGCGTTTAAATATAACCTAAATAGGTGTGACACTCCGCTACCGCTGATATTCAGACTGCAGTATTCACTCAACAGCATTTCAGTCGCTGTAGTTTGAATTGGTTAGATTAAATATTATTAAATATATTACTAAACTTATCTGCGACCTATCCACTGATAGGTATTAAAATATATAAATAAAAATTGTTACGCGATCCAATAATTGTACGAAGAATAAACCTGCAGAACAATTTTAAGTCTGGTTGTGTATTATTGATACGAACGCAGGAAAATCCGAATCTGGAATAACATTATATATTCTATTATAAGGATATTCGGTTGGACATTGATAAGCCTATACTAAAAATGTTAACATTTCGTTAATACTGGATTCACTTTTAATATTGTTATATACAGGTCGCCTCCGACAGGTATTCATGGAGGTCCACGCGGGAGGCCTATGTCCAGCAGCGGACGTCTTACGGCTGAAATGATGATGATGATGATGAGTGTTGTATATTTACTAGCAATGGAGAAGTATATTTCACTTCACAGAGCACTAGTACAGGCGGCCGTAACGAAACATGTTGAAGCAGAATATTCCATGTGAAAAATGTCCTTTTGGACAGCGCTTTCTGAACGATTCTCTCTTTTGCCTACTGCCAAAGCAGTTCGCGCAGGGCACCAGCGGCGACAACTCCCCAGCGACGATGGGATATTTCTGCTCTTGATCCTTCTGAGTCGACAAGTGCCGCAGGAACTTGAAAAGGTCGAGCGCATTCTGGTTCTTGTTGCAGTCGCAGTTCGCGCTCACTAAGACGACGCACGACAGCAATACAATAGCGGCGAATGCCATGGCTGTCGGCTGGCGTGTGGCGCGGGCTCGCTCTGCCACCGCTAATGACCAACCCGATGACTCATCGCGGAGCCGTTGCGTTCATATTCACACGCTCGCGAGGTACGAGGTAGTCGCAGGCGGCTTAAAGGCCTTGCATACACATGTGCACTGCTGTGCAAGCGTGTGAATGGTTTCCGAGGTTTTGCAACAATCTCGAAGCTTGTGACATTTGCCAATACTCGCACAAGCATGAACGAGACACAATATGCCAATGTCTGTTGGTGTGTCTGTGAATCAGAATCTATGCGTCAGAGCATTGCCTCTAGGTATATAAATAGAGAAAAAAGAAAAATGAAAAAGTAATTACATATTTACGAAACTAAAATATGTAAGCAATTTTTTTATGTAAATAATGAAATAAGTGAATTACTAATTAATAATAACATTTTTGTTTATTATATACTTAATTAAATAACTATGATTGCTTGTTAATACGATATTATTTTAATACTATAATAATGACGATTTGATTATTTTTCTTGCTATATGCTGAGACTATTAAAAACCGTCGGCTGTGTTGCCGGCTTTTTACTCCACCTAATCGGTATTTTTGAAGGGCCTCCAATATCTTCACTCATTTTCAGTGAAATATCATAATAGTAAAAGTACCGTTTCACGCTGAGCAGTCTGTAAGCCACCTTCGAAGAAACCGGCCGAATCAGTGCATTTGCTGGCTCAGCATGGCATGACAGTATTCATCCGGCCTCTTTGAAACCCTTACAAAAACATAATAAATTATTAATTAAATTATAATTGTCTTGACCGGGAATCGAACACGATACCTTTCACCTCATAGTAGACTTAAACCACTTAGCACCGTGATTCTGCCTTTTTAATGTTTGGAGTGCTCCTCGATTGGAGTTAGATGCGCTCACCATTGTATAATGAGTACCACCAACCAAACTCTGCAATATTGAAATGAGCTTGCAAACATTTTACCGCATTTGACATCAATTACTGATTCAACCCTATTTTGTTTCTAAATAACAAGCAGTACTTCGTAAATGAACTTAATAATTACATAGAAGGGTTATTTTATATATAGCGATTGCAATAAATTTATAATAATGTGGTACAAAATTACAATATTAAACTTACAGCAGCCTATAATAATAACCTTTTACTGAACTGAACAGAATGTACGAAAAATAATCACATATTTGTAATTTTTGAAGTAGTGAGAAAAAGAGACTATTCTTTTTTATTCTATAGCGGACAACGGAGCAGGTGGGCCTTCTATATAGTAGGAACACCGCCGCCCATGAACAACAAAGCCACAATCCGCACATTCGTTGTGTTGCCAGTTTTTTACAACGCTCAAGCGGTATTTTAAGGGCCTCCGATATCCTCACTCACTCTGCGAAACAGTACAAGTACCATTTCACGATGAGTTTTCTGTGAGCCCGTGGTATCACTTCGGACGAGCCGGCCCAATTAAGGCGTCAGCATATACTTCAGCATGGCTCTCCCACGGGTAAAATTAGCTTAGTTTTTAATTTTTATTACAGATATAAGTAGAGATCGCACATAGTATTATTTCCTAGTTCGACATACAACCTTAAACTAAAAGGCCTACAGAGACAACTTAAAATTTCTCTATTAAATTCAAGTAGATATTTAAATAGAAACATAGAACAGCCTGAAGCTGCAAGTACAACATGTCACAAGATGAATTCAATGATTCATTGTTTGCAAATACCTACATTTTAAATGATTCATTAGTGCTAATATTATTGTCTAGGAATTTACCATTACTTAAGCTCTAAATCTGTGTTATTAATTTTTTACTAGTTAACTTTGGACGCAACGCGTTGCTTAGCAAATCAAGCTTCTACGTAATGTCCAGTTTGGTTACAGAATTATTAAATCTTAGTGGATTTAGTATTTGAAGTGACTTGTAAGGTAGCCAAAGTTGTATGTAGAAAGAATCTACAGGATCCGCTTGTTCTTTTTTTTCTTTGAACAATGGTTTTTATAAAGCCCGCATGAAAAACATATAAGGTGTTCATACTTCATTTGAGCTATGTAAATTTAATTTATAATTGAATTTGTAATATTTTTGATCTATGATAAGGGCTTGCAAAAACAATGGCAGGGCAAATGTCTTTACACTGTCCCACTCGTGGTGGAGCCATGTTCACGCACTAACTAGGCTGGCTCGTCCGGAGTAGTAAATGAAATAGCTGTGGGGTGTTTTGCTAAGTGAGTGATGTTACGGAAAATCCATTGTCTTATTTGACTGCACATAGCAGCAGTTACATACCAGGGAATTATATAATAAAAGATATATGTCGTTCAGTAGACGATTTTAATAGTGAATCCAGTAATATTCACGTTTTAAATATGTGATTATCAGTGTTTAACCGAATGTTATTGTAATAGAATATTATGTCATTTGGATAATCCCGATTTGAATTTTCCTGCGTCAACATTAATACAAAAATACCAAATTTTCCTTTTGATTGTGCTGCAGGTTTGTTCTACAATGAATGCGTGGCACCTGTTCGCGCTGGTCAGCTCTCAGAGTGGCGCAAAGAAATGGCGAAAGATACGACAACCGCGAATGCGGGACGTGTCGCTCGCTTTAACATAAATTCATATTAATTTAGATACATAGCCATAATAGGCTCGGTCCGTATTTCTCGTATATGGAGCAATAAAAACACAATTCCTTTTATGACGTACGTAGGAATTTAGACAGGGCGCGCCCGACGTCATAACTAGTGTAAATTTATCCAAATTCCCTGGCCTGTCTTCATATTAAGATATTTGAGGGCTGCAGCCATGTTAAACTCGGTACGGATGTTCTCTAAAAGCGAAGACTATGCTTGCTTCTATCGTAGCACGCGCAACGAAAAAAAAACAAACAGTTCAAAATCTCGATATGTAATTGAATTTGTTTGGGAAGCCTCACGATGACACGTCACACGGCGAACTCACTTCATTTAGAAACAAACAAGTAGATACATGAAAAATTAGGAAATTCATGTTGATCATTTTTTCATCATTTTTCTGTCAGAAATCTCTCGTTATAAGCAGCATATAAGTACTAATCGTTGAGGCAATGCTTGAATAAATTGATTTTGTAGAAGAAAGAGTGAGGAAAGCCGTGAACGGAAGTTAAAAATTAGTTTCCTAACAAAACATCAATATTTTGATTACACAATGAGGTCTGTTTTGAAAAGTTTTTAGCGGTTCGCATTGCTACATTTAAAAAAAGTTTAATATAACAATATGTGTGTTGTGTAAGAAAAGGTTATTTTTTGTTCTTGATATATATTTATTTTATTTTACCCGTGGGAGAGTTATGCTGAAGCATATGCTAACGCACTAATAAGACAGGCTCGTTTGAAGTAATACCACAGGCTCACAGAATACTCAAGAAACAGTACATATACTGTGTTTCGCAGAGTGAGTGAGGATATCGGAGGCCCTTAAAAAAGATGTTTAAGTGGCCAAAAAAGTCGGCAATACAACTAATACGCAGTTGTCCGTGGGCGGCGGTGTTCTCTTCCATATATGAGACCCACTTGCACCGTTGTCCGCTATACTATAAAAAATATATACAAATATAAATATCATCGATTTTTTCAAGATGAATTATGCAGTAGAATTAATATTGTTTACTTGATTGAGTTTTTTATCCATTTATCACTACTACGAGAAATAACACTATAATATATGCACCTCCTACTGACCTTCATAACAACTCGTCACAACAAAATTGCATGCGTTGCCTCAACACATTACGACCGAAGTTCTAGAACCCATTCAATATATGTACGGGACATCATTAAATTAATGTAAATCTTATATCGAGAGGAATATAGTCTGCATAGCTACAGCGTACAAATGTTCTCGAGCGATGGTGTCGCTTGGGGTTTGCCTGTTAACAGCGCCCGCTCCTAATATTGAATTAAAAATCCAAACCCAATTGAGTTTATTCACATGCTACACTGTTTTGTATTAAATACCTAAAAGTAAATAAAATAAGACCCGTGGGCCGGGTCTGAAGCGATACCACGGGCTCACAGAACACTGAGCGTGAAATGGTACTTATAATTGTTTCGCTGTGTGAGTGAGTGGGCGTAAAAAGCCAGCAACACAACAAATTCTCAAACCATGGCGCGGTTGGTGATGAGTGGCAGTATTCTTTTACCATATAGGAGCCATCTGCTCCGTTGTTCGTTGTACGGTAAAAAAGTGATATTAGATTAATATAGACCAGTGCGAGTATCAAAGAAAGCGCTGCCTCGCGACCTTTGTGTTCCGGCACAAGGCTCACTCGGCAAGTCGGCAAATTATAAAAGTGAAAAGTGAAGCTCAATCGATACTGACTCACACATAAGTGCTCTAAGATAACCACCCCGCAATAATTAGTTTAAGAGTGTGGCAACAGCCACCCGTCTCTCACATGTGTCCTACCCAGTGCCCTCGCTATTGAGAAAAATATCCACCGAAATTGGGAAAGTGGCTTCGTTGCTATCAAATATTATTATTATGACTCTGTCTATGTCAGGTACCTAGTTTAACATTGCAGTTGCTGGTCTATGATTTAGTATTTTGTTATAGTCTTTTATACTCTGCTTTTAGACACCAGAATGGCGGAAAACGATTAGGCAAGACACAATAGTTGATATTCATCAGTTTAAATCTTCAGTGAAAGTGAAAGTGATTTTACGCTAGTCCTAATTAGTTAACAAATAAAGATGTAATTTTGTAGTACTTCGTTGCTTCACCCAAACTAGTTTTATTGGAAAAAAATCGTTTGTGCAAGTAAAACTAGTAGTAGAATAGTCACATGCCGGCTCGTCCGCAGTGATACCACGGGCTCACAGAATACTCAGCGTGAAACGGTACTTTTACTGTGTTTCGAAGAGTGAGTGAGGTTATTGGTGGCCCTTAAAAAGTGCCTCTTAAGCGATATAAAAAACCGGTGACATAACCAATGCGCGGTCTGTGGCGCGGTTGTTCATGGGCGGCGGTGTTCTTACTATATCGGAGGCCCACCTGCTCCGTTGTCCGATATAGAAGAATAATAGAAAAGCTAGTGCAAATTAAATAAATTCACTTTCTGTTCGAGTCATCAAAAGAAATTAAAGCAAAATATTCATATTTATTTGATGCGATATCCTGAGTTAAGAAATAAGCACGATTCGATATAACAACATTTAATTTCAACTTTTCGAAATAATTTTCAATTTTAAGTGTAGAGCTTTCAATTCGACTTTAATGGTTTTAATTTCTTTTTTATTTGTGCCTAATTTTTTCATCATCAGCCTATTCAAGTCCACTGCTGGACATAGGCCTGCCCCAAAGACGTACACCTGTTACGATCTTGAGCGATCTGGGTCCAGCGGTTGCCCGCGACCTTCGTGAGATCGTCTTTCCATCGCGTGGCGGGACGTCCCACTCTGCGTTTTCCGATACGCGGTACGCCTAATTTTTTACTACCTCCTTATCATATTCAAATGCGAAATCGTCTGTTCTCTGGTCTTTGGCAAATTGAAGCTGTGTCAGTTAGCACTCGGTTGAGAATACGAATCGTGGACAAAATGCACTTAATTCATTTTAATATTATTAAGCTTGTATTGTATGTATGGTTTCAATATATTTAAACTGTCTTTGTACCTTTAAATATAGAGAAGACTACTTTAATTTTGTTTAGTGGCGTAATCAATGCTTCTAAAATGTCGTTGATTCTGTAATTAAAAAAGTAACTTCAGTAAAAGTAAAAATTGATTAATTATTGAGAATTAATTCTAACAAACCCGTACATTTTAATTCTAACAAGACAATGAGATGGCTTTGACCGTAATGAGTAATATAATACAACTTTCTAAAGTGGGTAATACCGTTTCTCACGTGATCTGATGCTAAAAGCATTTCCGTTTTACGGTTCGCTATGCGCACACGCATAACTTTACCCAATTACGGATGCTACATGTAAGACTAGTATTGATACAACAATAATAGACAATTTTTCAAGTACTCAGCATTACCAGAATACTCAGCGGTACTTGTCAATGGTACTTGTACTGTGTTTCGCAGAGTGAGTGAGGATATCAGAGTTCCTTTAAGGCGCCAATTAAGAAGAATAAAGCCGGCAACGCAACCAATGCGCGGGATGTTGCGCGGTTGTTCATGGGCGGTTGTGTTCTCGTACCATATAGGAGACCCACCTGCTGTAGAATAAAAAAGTCCTGAATAATAGTGTCCTACAAATTGTTGCAAACAAAATAAAATTTCACTTGGCTTTTACAAAGAATCAATGAAAACATGGTTGAAATTTTGAAGAAAACATTTGAAAATGTGTTTTCTTCAAAACAGAGAGAGGGGCGCCGCTTCTCTCAGTCTCTTTTGTATTTTTAATCACAGCTTTGCGTTCTACAAATAACTTATAATAAAATTTAACAATGCGACGTTACATACATGTTATGTATGAGAGAAAAGGTGTTTCAGGTGCAATTAAATGTGATCGTGACACACTAACTAATACTAGAAGAACTAAAAGAAAGTCGCCCGAACTGCCAATATCGGAGATAATTTAGCGGGTCGCAGTGAACCCTAATTTATGTGCTGATAAATCAAGGGTCAGCGTTTACAGGGTTCCGTATGCATATGTATGAACGCGGGTGCAACTTTAATATTGCTTGTATAACAATGAATCATCACTGTTACTACTCAGTGGATTGCTAGAGAAGCTTTCGAATGAATTCTAGCTTCGAGTGGTCCTACGACATGTCGTGCTGAGAATATAAGCGATTAGAATTAGTCTCAATTAAGTTTGAGGATACTACTGAGCTCCCAGAAAGGTGATTGTTATGTCAAAGTCAACATGACATTAGTTGGCGGCAATTGTTTCGATTTGTAATTGACTAATGAGGACGCACTCCGCGGCTCTGAGAAAGGAGGTTCGGGATTAGAAGGCTTCCCCTCCCACACATATCGATCGCTTGTCGCGAAATTATCGAAATGTAAGAAAAACATCCCGCCGAAACTCACAAGAAAACTAATAACCGGCCTCACGGCCCCCATACGCGCCCTCGGCGACGCACACAGCCGCGCTCTAATTATATAACACACCGAAGGAAAATAAAGATCGGGGAAAAATTTTACAAGAAACAAGTGTGCCGGACTCAGGGTGGGGAATGACCGCTCTCCGTCATTAAACCACCCCGGCCCACCGGAGGGGGGAAGAAGGGGGGACAGGGGCAGGCTAGTTCCACCCTGGATGTTTAATAATATGAAGAATTGGAGATAATTTGCGCGAACTAAATAAGAAACGCCGGACGAAAATTGAAAGGTCGGAGCGGGACGGAGCGACGCCTTCCCTCTCAACTTTTAATTCGCCTTCGGGATTACTTCCCAAACGGAGCCGCTGCTCTCCCGTAGCATCTATGTATTTCCTATTAACAACACATTAGTATGTGGGCCAAAGCTGGACGCCGATTGCACTCGTCCAGTTACTGGGAGCTGTGCTGGACGCGCTAAGGTGCTAGTAACACCTGTTATTTGCAGGCACTGTGGTTTTTGCATAATAAAAATTCATTGTATAATGGCAAATTGAAGAGGAATTTCCTCTCGACTAGATTTGTAATTTGAACATTTTCCAAAATGGAATAAAAACTATCGCATTAAAACTACAATTTTCTCCAATACAGCAATTTGAAACTCTAATTGGAAATATGACCTTGTCATGTTTCAAGTAAGAAGTTAAACGAACTTGGAAATTTCTACCTCGAATCATTATGTACGTACTTTTTATTTATTTACTCCATACTAAAATATAATTCATAAAATGTGCTACACAGTAATAAATTCCTAAACAGCACTTTCTGCCAGGCAACCAAATTATTATTGTTTTACCGCAAGTTGAATTGAAGTAGGCTGAGGTATACTTATGAACTGAATGATCACGAACGCGCCCAGATCCAGAAAGAGCGGTGGAAATATCAACTGGCCTTAAAGGTTTCGCCTACCATTCCAAATACACATGTTGTCCAACTTTCTCCTATGTTAAAAATCGGAAATTAAAAATGGCTACCCTTAACATTATTAAGGCATAATGAGGTGATAATTCAGCTTTCAGATTTCAAATAATATAAATCATTAGGAACACGACATTATTAAAGTGATTTAAATACGAAATTAAGTTTATGACGCTTTAATGGCAAAAAGGTTGATCGAATTAAGATGGATTTTCGTATACAGATAAATTGAATGAAATAACACATTTAGCTTCGAAATACATTATTCATTCGTCTACATAAGATGTATATTATTCGTTCCCGAATGAATTGGATTTTAATTTGATATAGAGCCGCACGACAGTTTAGTTGGCTATGGTACATTTATCTTAGAGGAGGTTAAAGAGCACAGGTGGAGTCACAAGCCAAAACTAGTTCGGCTCTCTGAAAGCATTCCATCTGAAAACGGGAGGCTGCGCCGCAAAACAATCTATTGTCAGATCAATTGTACGTCGGTCTGAAATATCATGTAGTTAAAATCGTCGGAGTTTCCGTCAGTCCGTCGACAAATAAATTGCGCCGGATAGGGCAAGACGGATGGACGGGGGAGCTCACTAATACGGCGTGGGTCCATCGTACGTCACGCGTTCGCACGCCGCGTTTTTTCAGCTCAGACGTTGTAGATCACTGCTGGCTTGAGTGCTTGCATTTGTTATACTGTTGTTATAACCTCTGAAATTATAGACAATTTTTAATTAATCAATGAATACAATGAATCACAAAACGTACTAAAGATTAGTTTAGATATTGTCCGTACAAAAAAATAATCTTTTCAGCCATATATTTCGTAAGTTATTAGGTCTTTGAACTTGTTTTCTAAATACATTGGATCAAAACTAATTAACAGAAATGAAACTAAAATAGCCACATAAATGAATTTAATTTTCGACTGAAACAATATTTTTTTTGTGTGACGTTTATTGTTTAGTTAAACTAATAATTTTGAGAAGGGAGTAAAAATGTGCAAACAGTGTTTTAAAAGTTATCTATATAATATAAATAGACATTATTTATACGATATACTATTGGAGTTTATACATTTCCTTCAGATATTACGACTATCTAAGGCTTTGGCAGTGGAGCGTGAGTAGGCAGGCGGCATGCGTGTCACTGAAGCGCGGCTCGTATGAAAAACCATTACTTATTTCGAACGTCGTCAAGTCTACAATCCAAGTTTTTATTGCACTTTCTTCTTTGGATAAAATAAGTTACAAAAATGTAGTAAAAATGTTACGTTTCTCATGCATTCACAACGGTCATGCACATCACACAGTGGGGTAGACCCGAGCCACCCATTTACGAATTACTTCCACCTTTGTTTTTCTGATATGGCTTTGCCATGTCTTTTACGTTTATCGGAAATTAATGAAACAGTAATTGCACATAAATTAATTTTCAGATTTAACTTTTATCTATTTTCCTTAATAAGACTTTGATCAAAATGTTGTATACTCAAAAACCTTACGATTATTCCAAAGAATCATCGACACACTCGCGATTCATCTGGCGTTTCGCGAGTCCACCTCAGCTCATAATGTCTTAGTGTTTTATATAAAAAAGACTTGCTTGAAAGACACGTTGGAGCTTATTTTTATATTCGTTTCGTATCCCTTGAATAATACATCAATACTATTTTCTATAGACCGAATGACGGAGTTGTCGCGGCCGGCAGGCAGTCTTTGTTTTATCATATCAATACTCTTGTTGATTCTCGACGAAAGAATTGATTACATATTATTCATTTGAAAGTTGAAGTGAAATCCGATTGTTGTGGCGACAAGGCTTTGCACGTTCAATAAGGCGTTCTTTCAATAGCGTTTAATCGCGATGTCGCGTGGCCATTTGGCCACACTTCAGGAATGAAATGGCCATTTATAGGTAGTAATTTCTAAATATAGTCAGTAAGTTTATGAGATTATGGCAAATAAACAAGTAATCTGTTATATTACATTTGTAAATGCTCCAATGAGATTCTCGTAAGAACCAGTGTCCCAACCTAACAATATAATTATTTTTATATCAATTGTATTCTTTTTATCTACCGTTTTCTAATTAATTTTATAATAAATGAGAAAATTAAAGTAATTTTGAAATAAAATACATGGTATGTCGATAATAGTTAACCATAATAAAAACCTGGACCGTTTAATTTGAAATACTGTGGCTAAATATTAAGAGATGTCGCTGATGTACACAGAGAAAAGAGACAAAACAATTGGAAGACTATTAAAATACTTAACACAATTTCAAAAAAGAGCGCCTCAGAATGGGAACCGTCGATCCGCATGGAGCCAGCAGCATGGAGCAGGCCAGCTAGCCCGACGGCCACAGATCTGTGCCGCTGCGCATTGACGCGAGACAGCGACACGAGAGGCGGCGAAAAACAATCGAACTTTGCCACTTCCCGGCAATCCCTCAAAGAGAAATAATAAAAGTGAAAATAGTATGATATAAGAGCGGAGCGTCGCACACATCCATACCAATTTATAATATTGTTTTCGCCGGGATATTTTTTCAGTAGTGTGGGTGGGCGCTCCCTCTCTCCCCGTTATTATTAAAGACTCACACATTCTTGCGAACTGAGTGTGATTAGATTAATATGGCGGAGTTTGGGGCGAACATTGCTGGCTTTAATTGGCAAACGCTTCAGTCTCTCGATCGGGAATCTTCGCTTTACCTTCTCTACAGCTATTCCATCTCATCTCCTTCAGCTTTTTGGTATCCCCGTTTCACTAAAAGAAGGAATCGAGGCTCGTTATGGCTCTAACACCTATCATTCCATAGCGCGTTATTTTAATCCAAGGTTCCGTCCCTTAAATTATTAAATGGCCTCGCTGTTGCCGGCGAGATGGCTTGCATGTGGGATATAGTTCCAACCCTATGAGCTTTCTTTATGTAAAACGATTTTAATTAAGACTTCAGACCGTACCCATTCCTTAAAGTCCGGCACGCATCCGCGGCTCTGCAAAGGGTGTCAAATAGTGTTGCCCAAATGCAAGACCAAGATCATTCTTGCAGCTATTTTTTGGCAGTGATTTTTGGAATTTCTCATTAATTTCAAAATTTGCAAGACTTGCTCCAAGACCAATACCAGATTTATTGGGGCAAGACCAAGACTAAGTTAAGTCTTGCATTTGGGCAACAATAGTGTCAATGGGCGAAGTACCGCTTATTATAGATGACCCTTCTGCACTTCAATTTAACAAAAGAAGTTAAAAAGCAAGAAATCTCCAAAATGATGATAAAATGGCTTAGCTGCTAATAACCGAATCCATGAAGTTTGGCACAGACATAGTTTAGAGCTTGGCAAAGGGTGTTATATCGAAAAAAAAACTTGAAGTGATGGAAACAGTTTTAATTTCAAGTATTTGGAAGATGATGTAGAAGAAGATATAAATGATTTGACGGGCATATTGGTTTCTAGGCCATGCGTAGCTCTTCTGGTACGTAGCGTATTCCCGGAGCTCAGCTTCGAAGGCTGCACCAGGCAGAAGAGCGATGCGTTGACATCATCACGCGTCGGTGCCTCGTTGGAGGAGGATTTTGAATAGGCTTTTCTCCAGAAGCCATACTTCGGAAGAAATGTAAAATGATATTAACTGTAATCGGATTATTTGACTCATTAGGTCTACTTATGTAAATTATGCCTTCAAAAGTTTCAAATATACGTCCTCCCTGCTCCCTTAAAACTATGCTTTTCTTGGAGAACTGAAAACACGTATGAGAAAACATCATAGTTGCTGATGTAAATTTTTATAAAAATATCGGTGTATTTGATTACTCTGTCAACAATAAAATTACAGTGAGGATGACTCACAGAATACTCAGCGTGAAACGGTACTTGTACTGTGTTTCGCTGAGTGAGTGAGGATATCGAAGGCCCGTAAAAGTGCCGCTTAAGCGGTGTAAAAAGCCGGCAACACAAACAGTGCGCGGACTATGGCGCGGTTGTTCATGGGCAGCGGTGTTATCGTACCATATACCACTGGTGTCCCACCTGCTCCGTTGTCCGCTATGGAATAAAAAAAACGATCGCGTAGCATTTTGTATTTCTAATTTAATTCGTTATTTTCCAAATGGGAATTTGAAAATCTCGGAAATACCATTAAACATTTTAAATTTACATAATATTCTCATCGTTATGGGATCTACTGAAGCGTGTATGAGAGATGACTGTGTTTTGACAAACTACCCTTCATAAGAACTTTTTTCTTTATCAATTATTTCTGCTACATTACTAAGAGTAAGAACCTATAAAATTGCTACCGCCTTACAAACTGGTTCACTTAGATTGAACTGACCTTTAAGTAAATAAAAAAAGGTGATAATTAAACGTGTATTTTTTTGAAAATGGCACGCAAGCGAGAGAACGCCTGAGATGTTATAAGTTAAGAAACGTTTCAGAGTAACTTTATAAGTATTAAAGTCTTAACCACTTTTGCTTACTAATGAGATTGCCTTTTTTCCGAAGAAGTTTTTTCGAATATTTAAGGAACTATCTTCATCATTTCAGCTGTAAGACGTCCACTGCTTGACATAAGCTTCCCCTTTGAACCTCCATGTATACCTGTCGGAGGCGACCTGCATCCAGCGTCTTCCGGCGAGCTTTATAAGGTCGTCTGTCCACCTTGTGGGTGGACGTCCCACGCTGCGCTTGCCGGTCCATGGTTTCCACTCTAACACTTTAAGGAACTATCTTAATTACTTTTTATTATTTAGTGTACTAATGAGCATGTCGATAAGAGATAACCACCGACCAAGAACAACCATGCCGCTAACTAATTTAAAAAATAAAATATTAGTCCTTA
>DWCF01005447.1:0-14221 GCA_018230265.1 Delias oraia
AGCGTGAAATTTAATTATTTCTACTTTTTTAATTTTTGGTGTTAGCATAGTCAACCACGTGTTACATAGACCGAAGTATAAATCAAATTAAAAATATAGTGACGATAATAAAGTGAAATTATTCATGCTGTTTACTTATTTGTGCTTAAATACGAAAGTTTGTTCCGATGGATGTTTTTTATTCCTTCACGCGAAAATACAGAACGTATTTTAGTCAACTTTGTATAATCAGAATAAGACATAGATTACAGTTTATAATTGTATTGTGCAAACATGACAATTTTAACAGAAACATGTAAGTCAGACTCGGTGGGTAGTGTAGCGGGCAGAACAGCGTCTGCCGAGTCTACTAATTTTTTATATATATCACTGAAAGCTTAGCAAAATTGACAAAAAAATTAACACAGATAAAAAATACCTTATTTAATTTGCAACACATAAAATAACACAAATATATATTGCAACAAAAATAATTAATAAAACCAAAGAGAGAGATCTCGGCTGTCACCGCAAGTGGTGGAGTGTTGGTACTTAGCACCCATGTGCATATATATATTTAAATGGTAAATGTATTTTCACTCATTTTTTACCCGTGGAAGAGATATTCTGAAACATATGCTAACACATTCATTGCGCCGGCTCGTCCGAAGTGATATCACGGGCTTACATAATACTTAGCGTGAAACTGCAGTTGCACTTAGAATAGTACTCCGACTGTGTTTCACTGAGTGAGTGAGGATATTGGAGAAACTCAAAACTATGGCGGACTACTACTATACTAGACTATGGCGGGGTTGTCCAAGGACGGCGATGTTCTCTTACCACATACTAGAGACCCACCTGCTCCTTTGTCAGCTATACTATAAAAAATATCTCTTAAAAATGAATAAATAATACTATTTGTGTAGAATCACAAACCATTATTAAGCCCCGTGATTAAAGGTTCCGGAAGATTTGTAAAGCCTTTTAAATCATAATAAATCACAAACTCGTCGAACAATATACCTACACAGCCTTGAGACGGTTCATTTTTTCGAAATCAATTGAAAATCCTTTTCAGTATATCTTTACTGATTCCGCAAACGTTGTATTATTAAATAAACGAATAAAATATCTCTATTAAAACATACTTTTGATTGGAAAATTGTGAAAAATTAAGTTTTGAAAAATTTTGACGTAAAAATAATTCTACATCGTTTAAAATATTTTTTTGCCTTTCCAGAAACTCTCCAATAACAATTGAATTTTACGTTAGGGTAAATTCAAATTGACTTCAGTATTATTATGAACCGTTTAATGGTGTTATTATGAGAAATTTTCAGACAATATTTTTAATTTTTCTCTGCGTGATAACAAAGTTCATACATCCAGGAAAATTCTAAACTATAATTATTGAAATCGGTTTAGCTGTTATCAAGATGTCCTCTTAGCAACATACATTCATTCATTTTTATGTAATAAATTTTTTAAATCAATAATAATTCCCATATTTAAAGTAACATTTTATTTTTATTTTTTTATTTTACTGCGGACAATGGTGCAGGTAAATCTTCTATATGGTTAGAAAACACCGCCGAGCATCAACCACCTCAAAGTCCGCGCATTGATTGTGTTGCCGGCTTTTTACCCCGCTTAAGCAGTACTTTTAAGGGCCTCCGCCACCCACTCTGCGAAACACTGTTCAAGTACCGTTTCACGCTGAGTATTCTGTGAGCCCATGGTATTAAGTCGAATGAGCCGGCCCAATAAATGCATCAGCATGGCTCTCCCTCGGGTGGGACAGTATTAAGACACTCGCCCGGCCACTGTCAAGCCATTCAAGAGACCGAATAAATTATAAATTAAATTAGAACTGTCCAGACCGGGATTCGAAACAGAAACCTCTCGCTTCATCGTAGACATATTAAACAACTTAGCTCCAAGGCTCTTAAAGGTTTATTCGGCCCTGGTTTACTTCTCATTAGATTACACTCAATATGTGTATATACTCTATTACTCTATTATATACAATTGCTACGTGACGTCTTAACGTTGGCATATCCGTACTACCGCTTTTGAGTTGGATTATTTTCCCAAGCAATTCGGAGTGACATATCAATGCACTAAGATGAGAGGCATATTTCATACTGCGAACACTTATCCCGAGTGTCGATATATTCTGGTCTGACAGATCTCTCGTGCTCTGGTTGTATTGGTTGTGGTGAAGAAAGAAGTTGGAGAATTTTTTTTTCTAGTTTTGAGAATATGAGTCCGTTTTATTTATACTATTTAGCTAACCCAGAATTTTCATTCCATCATCCTCCAGCAGCTTAACAATTTTATTCAACGATAAAAATTTGCAACAAAATACGGAATAATAGAAGTGCTAACAAAAGTCTAGTGTAGAAACCTACTGTAATAAATACGGTACACTACTTTTTACGAATAAAAATACAATAAAATCAGCAAAATAAAAATAAAAACTTTTGTTTTTACTATAAATCTATCAAAGTATGTAATTGTTAGGATAAAATTATGAATTTTTACATTTTTATATGACATGTCGGAATTATTATTGTCAATAAATATAGATGTAAAGAAATAAATTCTTTAATTTTATATTTTCCGCGCTCTCACGAGCGTCGGTGAAGGCGTGATTGTCTGTAGTCATTCTAATGGCATTCTACAGTCAGCGTGATATTTGGCGTAGCACATAATATTATAATTAGGGATCGACAGTGTAATAATAAACTTTAAATGTCGTTTCTCTAATTACAGAGCCACGCAATCTAGTTATAACTTGTTGATACCTTCTAAGAAAATATTTAATCTTATATAGATATGTATTTTGTTTTGCCAACTAAGTAGAACATTTTTTTTGTAGTATTCTTTAAACCTTACACTTGACACCAGCACATAATGTAAATAAATTACTAAGGTTACTTAAAAATAATAACTTCTGCTGTACCGTGTGTTAGACCGCAGGTCGTTGGTTAATAATATATAGGTATAATATATATATACTATAAATTTCTATGAAACACTTACAGTGACTGCGACAGATATTTTGACAATCCGAGCTTGGTGATTTTACTGCCTTTGATACCTTCATTGACAATATTTGTGACGGTCAAAAAATTCTTCGTCATCGTTGACTCTTGTGACGACACTAAAACACCACAGACTATGAGCACTGTTAAATTTAAAACAAAAAAGTACACGATATAAAACCTCCTCTACTCACTTGTTCAAACAGCAACACATTAATTTGGCAACAAACAACGCGCGTAGATATTTCAACAATAACAGATTAATAATATTCTCTCTAATTCTTTATCACAGTACTTAATCGATGATCTTTACATTTTTTTCTTATTTCCTTAAGTTTACTTGCCAAAGAGTGCTAGAACAATGAAAAAGGGATGTAACCCACGCGTCAGTAGTAAAACTTTTTACGTTGGAAAGCAGGCCGTTATTTTGTGGGATTTATTAAGGTTGTCGTAGGGTACAAGTTAAACCAAAAAGTTGTTCGTCAATTTTAGTTCATTAGAAAGCGAAAGGAGAAGTTTTTGTTAATAAACATAAAAAACTAATAATGAAACGAACTTAACACATTTCTTATAGAAACCTCTATATTTGTTTGTAAATCACTTAGACTCCCTACGTAATATTTCAAATATTTCACACAGCCTACTTCCGTTCAGGTTTTCACCGTGACGCAAGATTCGGCCATTTTTCAATTTACTCTCAGCGACTTAAAAAATATTGAATACAATGTATCAAATCAACCTAAGCAGACAGTGTTTTGAAAGATCACGCCTAAACTCCACGAGATCTGATGCCGCCATTGACTAAACAAATTTAACAATAGATAATAAAACATATTATTTACATACACTACATAGTAAACGGAGTTAATATTTCATTTAAAATATAATTACTTGTTCATACATATTTCGGTACACAATATTCAAATGTTTTAGAATAATTTTACATATTTTTCACGTATTTCATGAATTTTCCACTCGCTCGAGAGATTCAAACCGGATACGGTGGTCTTGATTATAAATATGTATATCCTTTGTATGTTAATGGCCTAACCTATTTAGCTCTTTCGAACATCAGTATGTTGCATTGAGGATCCTTATTTAGAATTGTAAGTAATTCTTTAATTTTTAATTAAATTTCTCATCAATATGGATTCAAACGAGCAGGAAGCTCAACTAATAAGTGACAACTTAAATTTCTCCATCCATGGACACCCCTCTCAGCTCTTGCCAGCTGTGGATGAGTTGCTGGCCCCTAAAATATAGATGCAATTTTGGCTTGGAAATATCTTTGCAGGCAGCTGATTCAACGGAGTGGTAGTTCTTGGCACAAAACACCTTATAACTTGTTAAAAAACAAAAATCAAGGTGATATGGATGAAACTTTGTGGTATATTGATGCTCGATGGTGAAATTAACGCGCACTTCAGTAGCCTTACATGTATGGTAAAAGGTTACCGCCACCCATAGACAGGCGCCATACTTGGTTTGTGTAGCTGGCTTTATATGCCACTTGAGAGGTTTAATTTGACATGCCTACATTTCGCGAAATTGTTAATTGTTTCACACTGGTGATCTTTGAAGACGTGTCATCGATTCGTAAGTCCTTGCCTGATCAGTCCATCACCATATGATTCAGAATGGCTTGGCACGGCTAAATTATTACAAAACTGTTGTGTAATCGTAATGAAAATAAACAAGTCACATAAGTAAGGACATATAAGTAGTGAACTGTATGAAACGTGTAATTAAAGTTCACAGAGGAGTTGAACGTATTTTTAATTAAACAAAAATTGTAAATTCCATTGTATGAAATAGAACGCTATACATTCTTAGTAAAACAATTACAAATTTCATTGTACCTTTATGTTTTGTTATTCCAGTATATATAATGATAAAAAATTTTTCTCTTCTTCTTAATAGCCCTGCCTTCCTAGGAAACCACGCCACGGCTAGAAGGGTTAAGTTAGGTTTTTTCCTGTTACTAGTCCGAACAGGCCTACCTTCTTGACCACTCCCCGGAGCCGTGGAAAAAAATATCTTAATTTTTTTACACTTGAAAGATAATACAATTGTTAAAAACCTTACAATGTCTTATATTCACATTGCTTTCATATTGCTTTGGAAGATAAAACGTTGTTAATAATATAATATGTTGAAAATTATTTTTTTGTCTAAGACTTTTGTACATAATATAACTATTATTTTTATGCTACAGACAGACATACATGTCAAATGAGTTTCGCTCCACAACTAAGCGGTTTTTTTTAAGCGTGGAATCAGCTGCTTGCAGAGTTATTTTCAAACCAATACCATTTGAAGGCGTTCAAAACAAGAACATACCTAATCCATAAAACCCAGCAGCGCACCCGCGTTGTATACATAATAAATAAAAAGTTCCAACATGAACCTTTTAAGGCCCATGAAAACATAACGGATATTCGACCTTTTACGGATCATCATCATCATCATCAGCTTATTAAGTCTACTGCTGGACATAAGCCACCCACAAAAACGCACAGCTGTTATGGTCTTGAGCGACCTGGATCCAGCGGTTGCACGCGATACATGGGGGGTGTTTTGCCTTAATCACCACGCTTTGCAGGCGGGTTATTGATCGTAGAACATCGCAGAACAACGGATAAACTCATCATATTCAAAATGGAAAAGAAATGTCCTTAAACTATTTATTCAAATGTCAAAATATAGCATGTATGTAGTTAGTAAAAATAATAGAAATAACTAAAAGCTATCTTATATAGACCTCTTTAAGTTTGCTAAATTAAAACATCTTAAAATGTTCTGTCTCATTTCTGCAGCAACAAATTCACATTAGCGCGAGAGTGATAGAAACGTTCATATCTCATTTTTGTGTACACACAATTTATGTTTTTCTAATTTAATAAAATCTAAGTTAAATTTATTTATTTTAGTGACACTATTGTATGTTAAATCTTCTAAAATTGCACCTATGGGAGAGCTATGCTAGACTTATGCTATCGCACTAATGTATCCTCTCATCCTAAATGATACCAAGGGCTCATAGAATACTCAGCGTGAAATTGTACTTCTACTGTGTTTCGCTGAGGGAGTGAGGATGTAATAAGCCCTTCAAAACGCCGCTAAAGTGGCGTAAAAATCCGGCTACACAACCAATGCGCGGACTGTGGCGCGGTTGTCCATAGGAGACAGACTGTTACCATATAGGAGATCCACCGTTGTCTGTTATACCATAAAAATCGTGAATAAGATATACATAAGATAATAAACAAACTCGCGTGCTGACTGTAGGAGTCGTGTAATAACCTACTTTATGAACTCTTGGCAGCTACACGGTCGCTTTGAGCCAAGACACTACGAAATAAACCCTACTGACTGTTCGCTTAATTAAAAATACTTTAATCAAATTGTACATGTAAACTGAAAAATTCAACATCAACAATCAGAATTTACACATATAGAAATTCCATTAAAAATGACTTATCGAGTCATCATCATCGTTTCAGCTGTAAGACGTCCACTGCTGGACTCATACGAGTACACATGAGATATTTGGAATTGTTGAATAATCATAAAATCACCTTTACTTATCACCTGGGTTGTAATTTGGTTTGTAATTCCGCATAATGAACGTTTTTTAAGGCCCATGGACAACCGCGCCACAGTCCACACATTTTTAAGGGCCTCTGATATCCACACTAACTCAGCGAAACACAGTAGAGGCACCGTTTCAAGAACAACTACTATTTCACGCTGAGCATTCTGAGCACGTGGTATCACTTCAGACGAGCCGGCCCAATATATGTGTCAGCATATGCTTCAGCATGGCTCTCCCACGGGTGGATTACGGAAAACCAGCATGAAACTGGTTCTGTTTCATTGAGGATATCGGCCCATGAAATTATACTGCGGAGCGGCGTGAAAAGCCCAAAACACAACGCGAATTGTAGCATGATACATGGCGGTAATCGCTTCCGTTTCCCGCAACCGTTGCTTAATAGAAGTGAACATGGATGACAACTCAGACGCGACCTAAAAATCTCAATTTCTAATGACAAAATTGAGAAAACTCAACAAGAAAATCGACTCTGAATGAATTTCAACTGGGTCAAACACTCACTTTTCACACTGAAGTAAATCCTTTGTGCTCTTTTGCAATGCCTCTCAACTCGTTATGCACCTTTCACATTGATTCACCAACTTAATGTCGTATGTAGGTAGGGATATATGCTTTACTATATATATTACTAGTGGACACAGCAAGCGTCGTTCTATTCGGTACGCTACTGGAAGTAGCTGGGTCTCCTATATGGTAAGAGAATATTGGCGCCCACACACAATCTCACCACATTCCGCGCTTTGGTTGTATTGCCGGATTTTCACACCGCTTAAGCAACATATTTTACGGGCTTCCGATATTCTCACTTACTCTCCGATAAACATCAGAAGTACTGTTCTATGTTGTATATTCTGTGAGCCTGTGGTATCAATTCGGACTAACAGACCCAATAGACCCCAAGATACCTCAATAGACTAATAGACGACAAGTTCGACACTGATAAGACGCTCGCCCGGCCACTGTAAAGCCCTTCCAGAGACCGAATAAATTAAAAATTAAATTATAATTTTCCGGACCAGGATTCTAACCCCAAACCTCTCGCTTCATGTACACTTTTATTACAATTACCATACAAGAGATTATATATTTTTTTGTTCAGACCGGTATTCAAACCCGATACCTCTTGCTTAGTCTTATAAAAGTCTTAGAATTTTTATAATATTCTGGCCAATTTACAGATTATAATTATTTTATATTGTAAATATTTATTATGTGTATTAAGCCATTTAAATGTATTCTAATAAAGTGTGGTTAGTAAAAGACGTGTAAGGACGAAACGTGTCTAATGGAACCTTCGCTTTAGGGTCCATAAAAAGAAATCCTAGTTAAGGGATTCCAAGTTTACATTACAAAGTAAACTCTGCGACGCCTATTACTTTGTTTTTCAACCAACACAAAAACATGGTGTATTATAAAGTTATAGTTTGTTAGTTTGTCAAAATATTACTCTAAAATTAATAGATCCGTTGCAATGCGGGTTGTTTATTAAAAACTTATCTGCTTTATGATATCATATTTTAATACAAAACAAAGAGCGGAGACCTTGCTGAAGCATATGCGGACGCACCGATTGGGCCGGTTCGACCGAGGTGATACCATGGGCTACTTACTTGTATCATGGGGTACTTGTACTGCGTTTTGCAGAGTGATTGAGGATATCAGAGGCCCTTAAAAGTGAATGCGCGGACTGTGGCGCGGTTGGTGATGGGCGATGATGTTCTCTTACCGTATAGGAGACCCACCTGTTCTGTTGTCATCTATACGATAAAAAATTGGTTTCATTGCTCATCATCATTGCTTGCTGTTAATGTGTTGCTGACCTTTTTACCTCTTAAAGAGTAAACTAAACTTTCAGAAAAACAAAGCACAAATTTCTAATATAAATATTTTTAAAACTTCTAAAAATTCATATCCTAGTGAAATATTTTTAAAATTATTCGGTTGCTTAATTTTTGCGCTTAGCCACTACATTCTTGTATCATTCATTTAATTTGGAATTAAAAAAAAACTTTTCATATTAAAGTAAAAAAAGCCATATTACTCTTACAAGAAACTCATGTTTAATTACATGAAATAAGCAATACAACGTTCGTACCTAAAATTCGTTAACTTACTGTAATACGTGCTGAAGTTAATAAAATTTCAAGAGAACTTCATCATTGGACACTTAAAGTAATTATTAAAGGGATTCGGAAAGGTTCTTGAGATAAATTGAACACAGATTTCACTGTTGAGCAAGGTGAACACGTGCGCAATGTGACAATTTGCCAACCCCTTGTACGTTAGAATTATTTATCTCATATTTACTAAAGAGAAAAATTAAGACATAAGATCAATATGTATTTAAAAAAACATTGCATTTCGTTCATACGCCGTGACAGCGCTAAGCCCGGCCAAGTTCAAATTAAAAAAATACTTATTTCTTCATAAATATATTACGGTTATGTAGAGACGACTTAGTCTTAATTCATCATTTATTAACATCATTTAAGCCGTAGAACGTCCACTGCTGGACTTAGACCTCCCTGCATACTTATCGGGGGCGACCTGCGTCCAGCGTCTTTCGGCAACCTTTATAAGATCGTTTGACCACCTTGTGGGTGGACATCCTACAGATAAATTAGTTAGAATATATACATTTTTTATGGTATATCGGACAACGGAGTAGGTGGGTCTCCTATATGGTAAAAGAAAAGCGCTGCCAATGGACAACCGTGTCACAGTCGCGCGTTGCGATGCGCTTGCTAGTCCGTGGTCTTCACTCTAACACTTTTCGGCCTTAGTCTTAATTATCAGCATTTATTTGACACCATGCTTAATATTGGGCTTGCGTGCTAAGCCTACTGGATCAAAGATGACATCTATTAACTTATATACTGCGTCTTCGTCATTTGAGTATATTAATTAAATTATAAGAAACTCTGTCGATTTGTTTATATAACCGAAATCAACGAGCAAGATACTTGTCCAGTATAAGCGGTCCTCCGCCCATGGACACATATAGGGCCATTTAGGGCCATCGATACTTTTCCGGCCTTTTAGAGATAGGTAGATTGTTTTATGAAGGTTTTCAATTCGTTATTGGTAAGAAATAGGCTGCTGAATAACAAAAATGGTGCGGCACAAAATTTCATAAAATCGCTGAGTTATGGACCAACGAACACAAAAAATAATAATTATTAAAAACGTAAACCTATAAGGCAAAATATTGAAATATTATTTTATTTTTTACAATTAAAGCGTTAAACCTCATAAAATATAGAAAAAAGCCAAATGGATGAATTATTTACAATACTTTCTGAAATACGTTACATGCTTAGAAAGTTTTTCCCAAATATAAATAATTTTTCGGCCATGTTTTTCCTTGAACTGAACTTGAATCGGATTACAAGGTTATTTCATATACATAATACATGTATTCAGTTGCTTCTTATGTGCCAAGATCCATTACTTTTACAGAGTTTAACAATTCTAGGCGCTGTAACCCAACCATTTAGAAAATTTACATTTTTATTTCTTCACATGTAATAAAGTGGAATTAATAATTGAGTTTAAACAAAAAAATTAAAGGCACATTTTCATAAACTATTATAAAACACGAAAAACGAATTATTTTTTATGGAAATGATGGAAAAGGAGTCTAACTAGAGTAAGCGGTTCTCTGACCATGAACACCCTAGGAGTGTTTACTAGAGCTAGGCTCTTGCAGATCCGCGGATACGTTGCCGACCTTCAAAGTTATTACTTATTAATGTTATTACTTATTCCGATGGCATCAAAATTACATATATCTATTAGGACCTATTTTATTACAGAAAATACAAAGTAACGTCAAACGTATAATACAATTTACTAAGGGTAAAAATATTAATATTCTCTGAGTAAAGTATACCAAATTAGTGTTTTATTGTACAAAACTCAGAAGAAAATCGAGCAGGAGGCTCTCCGAAGATAAGTGGTCCTTCGCTAATGAATACACCCAGCTCCTGCTGGGTCTCGGGTAGGTTGCCGGCCTTTTAGGGTTAGGTACACTTTTTTAAGCTACCCAAATCAAATCATTCTTTTAAGATTTCACAATCACTCCATAATTGTGGTGATCTATTTACAAATGATATTCTATTAATTTATATATATACATACAGTTAATATTTACTTATATATATTTTTTATAAACGATGGCATACACAGGAGACCCACTTAAGCGGTGCACCGGCTACGGATACAAGTAGCTCTTACAGAACCACAGATGCGTTACCGGCCTTTAAGGGATCGCTAGGCAATGTTTGAAGCCTATTATATAAGATATAGAAAAGTATTTTTTGGGCTTTGTTTAATCATTTGTGGTGGGTATCTTATTCTATGACAAATCTTGGCTATAAAAAATAAATGGAGCTTAGCCCGGTTTAGTGTCTCTATTACAATACAACCAGTAGTAATGTTTTACAAAATAGTCTTCATATTTTTGCAGAGATAATGTAATGTGCGTGTTTATAGCGGATACGCGTCCCATATCAGTAACAACGATATATTTCGGACATGACCTGAAAATAATAAGCTATATTTGATACAGTTCAATATGTTCGCTTATAAGATTACAGTATATTATAAATAAACATTGCACAATAAAAAGTATTACAAGTGATTTACATTTTTTTAATGGTATAGCGGACAACAGAGCATGTGGTTCTGTTATGGGGAAGAGGGCACCGCCGCCCATGGACAACTGCGTCTCAGTCTACGCTTCTAGTTGTCCTTCCGACATTTTACGCGGTTTAAGTGGCATTATTTCAAGTCCGATATCCTCACTCACTCAGCGAAACATAGTACAAGTATCGGTATACACTGAGTACTCTGTGAGTCCGTAGTATCATCAGCCGGCCCAATTTGGCCGTCAACATATGCTTCAGCATGGCCTTTAATTAAGAATTTTGTTTAAGATATTTCTTAACAAGTATTGATAGTTGTATTAGCATAACGGTGCTAAACATTAACATACCATATACATTTTAAAAATTCAATATATGTCTATTATATTCTCATAATATATCATCATTATTTAAGATATAGGAGGTCCATTGCTGGACATAGTCTTCCCCTTTGGACCATAATATCTTTCCTAAACGATCTGCATCCAGCGACTTCCGGCGACCATTATAAGGTCGTTCTTCCATTTTATGGATGGTTGTCCCAAATTCTGATATATGCTATCTAAAAATGCATCCAGAATGTTATTTCCTTACAAGATCGCCAATTATTTTTCATAATGGGCTTCCATATCTAAATTCTGGCAATGTTCTTGCAGTAATATATTGACTTAATTTTTTACCACAGTGTTGAGATTACTTATCTTTTCAAATCTCTTTTAAAGACATTATAGAATAAAAAAAGCAAAACTTATAAAAATCAAAGATATTATTGAAAAATATTTCCAATAATGAAAAATATTCGATGAAAATTTCATTTTTAAAGAGAAATATAGCTATTATATCTTTGAAATGATGGCCACGCCCAAGTAATATCCGGCTTATATCTAAAAATTACATCCTGCTCTTTAGTATCAGTCGGTAAGATCTCTCATAAAGGTAAAGGCTTTCTGAGAAATATAATATAACGTCGTTAACCTACAATGATTGAGTTAGGAGTACAATAAGATGTATCGCACTTATGAGTGCAGTAAATATAAAGAAGATCATTTAGTACTGTAACTTAATAAAACGTGATTATATGATCTCATCTTCTAATATAATATATGCGAAAATTTGTATGGATGGACGGTTTAATAAAAAAGCAGTAGATAAACCTAGCATAAGTGGTCTTTCTTCCGTAGACACCACTAGCTTTTGTGGGACCGCGGATGCGTTGCCGGTATTTAAGCGATATGTACGCTCATTGTTTGAAGGTCCACAAATCATTTTAGTTTGGGAATACCTCTGCAGGAAGCTGATGCCACAGAGTGTTAATGCGCGACACAAAATGCCTTAAAAAGCGGTCCGTTGTGGAAATACACATATCGAGGCAAAATAGATCAAACTTTGTAATCTACCTCAACGTTCCATAATGTATTAAGTTGCAGATATTAATCTAAGCAGCTCCTCAGAATATTTCCCATGAAAACTGCAATAGACTATACTTAGGGTCCATGGTTGTTAAATAAACAAAGCTAAAATAATTTATTATTAAAATATACCTTAAAGAAACACTATTAATATGATTTAATCATTACAAAATAGTTGAAAATAAATTATAGCATTCAGTTTATATATTTATATGTCACAAAGACTCGATTTTTTCTCTGACTTTTAACCGTTTGAAGTAGCACGCAACCAAAGTCATGCAAATGATGAAGCAATGATACGCTTCTGTGTCTATTAAACTGCCAAATTCATATACATACTACTGAACATCCTATTGTCTCTGAAATGGATATTCAGATACAAGAAATTATCAAGTGTGGTGGCATAGTAGGCAGTAAGTAAAAAAATAACTAAAGATATATTTATCTTTGTATAGTCCCTTTTATCATGCTGGTTTTAATTGGAGAATAGTAAAAGATTAAAAAGGCTTTTTTTTTAATTTTAATTAAGATCTCATAATGAATTCAAACATGAGCTTAATATAAATTTCCTTATTTGGTATAAGTTTATCATAGAAGCGAACTGTTAGATATTAAATTTTATAATTTTTTTTAATATTTGTTGCTAATGCGATTTGCATTAATAATATGAATAAATACATTTTTGTTTCTATTATTAACGCTGCTTTTATCTTTGGGCAAGTATTAATTACCATTTTAATGCAACAATCATTTTAAGTTTTTATCCTCATGTTTTTGTTAATATTAAAAAAAAATTAAATGCCCATATTGTCTAGATACGAATTTGAAAACATACAATGCTTTATTAATACTAATTTTTTTTAGTACAGCGGACAATGAAGCAGGTGGGTCTCCTGTGGTTATAGTATATTGCCGCCTATGGACAACCGCGCCCCAGTCCGCGTATTAGTTGTGTTGCCGGCTTTTTACGCCACTTAAGCGGCATTTTTAACGGCTTCCGATATCCTCACTCACTCAGTGAATCACAGTACAAATACCGTTTCGCGCTGAATATTATGTGAGTCCGTGGTATCACTTCGGACGAGCCGGCCCAATTAGAGCGTCCGCATATGCGTTAGCATGGCTCTCCCATTGAAGAGCTTAATCTCTCTCTCTTAATTTTATATTTTTGATAGATAATGCTGGTAATATTTAATCCTTATAAAATTTTTAAATAAATAGGACTATATTAATATATATATGTAATTTGAAATTAGATATTATTTTAACATATAAATATAATTAAATTTTATTTACGAAAGATAAACTTTATCCAACAAGTTTGGGGTTTCAAAATGTAAAAACGACTTCAAATTTATTTATTAGTTACAATTTTAATATTTCAACGATATATATGCAAATTATAAATGATATAACAATATTATTTATATGTACAGTAAATTTGTATCCAGTATTATATGAAATATTTGCTTTGTTTTCATTGTTATTCGGTTGAAATTCTCGAGTTTAAAGAATGTATTT
>DWCF01005448.1:0-14220 GCA_018230265.1 Delias oraia
ATTAGAATCATTATATCTCCAAAAGTTAGTCAACGCACCCTCCTTCCGGCAGAATCTGGGGAGTACATCAATACGAGTAGGGCAACGTAACGTGTAGAAACTTTGGCCTCTTGTTTTTATTAATAACATCTATCTAATGTTTAATTTATAGTATCAGTATATATTCATCCTAAAAGAGAGGTCTAAAAAATTTTGACTAACACTCTTTGTTAGACCTTGTTTCATAATACGAACCACGTAGATCACGTAATATCTCTAACTTACTGAATGAAACTGAATCAAGTTTCATGATAAGAACGTGTTTTCCCTTTGAAGAGTTTTTTGTTTAAAAATACGTGCCTCTTCTCAGGATAAATAATTTATAGCCGAGAGGAAGATAATGGAAAACTTGCACCACCACATTTTTACGTGATTAGTTTAACGTTTTGTACAATTCGGTATTGACGTGTTACAATTTTGAAAAATCGCTTCACAGAATACCTACTTGCATGAACGAATTATAGGTATGTGTATATTATATTTTATTCGGTAATACAGCAGGCGAGTCTCATGTATCGTAAGAGATCGCATCTGACCGTGGACAACGCTTTTGTTTTACTTCAACAATAAATTAAATTTATTAAGCCTCCTACATACTCACCCGCTCGGTGAAACACAGAACAGTTATGCTTCAGCATCTCCAATAGCTAAAAGTTAAGTCTTCTATTATTCTTATTTTATTATATCTACTATTGACCCATCAATTTACTATAATTTCTAATGTAATATGACGACGACAATGCCATCCGTCCATCTCTAGCACATGATCGAAGGCCCTGAAATTATACTGCTTAAGCGGAGTAAAAGCCGGCAACACAGTAAGCAGTATTGTGATAGGGCTTTCGATGGGCGGTGGTTATCTTTTATCGTAAAGGAGACCCATTTGCTGTTTCCCGATCATCATTGTCATTTCAACTGCAGGACGTCTACTGTTGGACATAGGCACCCCCTTTGGACCTTCCATACATACTTGTCGTGTCGGAGGTGAGCCGATAATATAAAAATGTTGAAAGAACTGAAAACGATAAACAACTTCGAGGGATATTTTATCTACACTATACTAAACCACTTAAATATACTAACAATATTACTGGTTAACCACACTGTAATGCGCTACATCGGAACTAAGCCAACAATCAAATTACGTACGAGGAATTCAATTTGAGTTAATTAAGTTTTATATCGCTAAGTGTGATTAAGTATACATATATTTTATTTTTATTAGATATGTTTCTACCCGTAAGAGAACCATGCTGATACATATGCTAACGCACTTGGGCCGGCTCGTAGTTGAACTTGAAACGGTACCTCTACAATGTTTCACTGAGTGAGTGAGGTTGTCGGAAGCCCTTAAAAATGGTGCTTAAGCGGCGTAAAAACCCGGCAACACAGACAATATGGAAACTATGCGGTCCACTATAACATAAAATACATCATTTAATATATACGATCAACGTAGTCGAAATGTCTTGAAATCTATTGTGACGTCTGGGGTACAAAGTAACTAACTGATAATTATTTTATAAATTTGGCCTTTGACAGTCGCTGGGGGAATGCAGTAACTACTTCACCCGTGGTAGAGCAACGTACTAAATGAGCTGGCTGGTCCGAAGTGATCACAGGCCAAAGAAAATCACCGTGATATAATATATCGGAGGCCCTTGAAATAATAACGCAGCTGTGTGCTATAAAATATATTTATTTATATAAAAACTTAGCAATATAATATGAAAATTAATAAAAAACCTGGGATACACAAGAGTTATTATAAAGGTACATTTAAAAAGGACTAGCGCTCGGCTGTATGCCACTACACGTGGCTGAGCGGCGACCTTACACTGACAAGAAGTAAACAAAATATACAAAACATAAAACGTTTGGAACACCAATACAAAATATTTCATTAAAATAAAGAATGGGAAAACGTATTGTTTTGATTCATAAATTATAAAAGTATGAGAAATGAATGAGATGAAGCATATGCACTCAGCCTCACGAACAAGGCTCCCACCAACCGACCAGAGTAGGCTTTCTTTAAAGGCTTTTGAACGAGGATTTTCCATTTGCATATTGGGTGGGGAAATTTGAAAATTTCATCTTTTATATAAAATTTATGTATCACTCACATTATATTTTATTTAATTATTTTGAAAATAAACCTCAAAAAGCCCGGAAAATGGTATATTTATATAATAAACGAGATGGCTAAGCCAAAAGCTTTTTGAATTTGATAACCTTAATTTGGTTAGTCTGAAATGCTTCACAAAGCTGTATGAAAATTAAACTGAGCACTTCAATACATTACAAAGGTACCGTAAAATTAACAATTGTAAACCACATTGGTGCAATGTAAACCACTTTTTGGAACATTTCCAAGCATTTTCCTCCTGTATGCACGTTACCTTACGTTTCATTAATGAATAAATTGTTGAAAACAACTCTGAAGTAACAAAGTTATTTGTACGGTTATGATATTTTTTATTTCCCGTAGGACCACATGGCTACTATGTCTTAACTTTAGTGATATACAGTTCTCGAACTTTTTTTAATGTAAATAGGGAGGCAAGCGTGCAAGAGGCTCTCCTAGGATAAGCAACCCTCTGTCCACGGACACCTCCAGCCCATGCAGAGCCGCAGTTGCGTTGCTGGCCTTTGAGGAGATACCTATATTCTTTTTTTAAGACCCCCAATGGGTTTTTAAAGTAATTAACGGTAAACAGTCTCTAGGCTCTAGTAATAAAGCCTTTTTGTTAGCACTGCCTAAAGAAATAATTGGGTTTTTATATATTAATTATAGAATAGGTACCCTTATTTGAGTAAAGGCGTCCACCAGACGTGTTATCTGACTTTTCCTATATTTAACTTATATCAATTTTTAAATATTTTTATGCGATAGCAAATAAGGGAACAGATTGGTCTCCTATATGGGAAGACAATACCGTCACCCTTGGACAACCGCGCAAGAATCCGGGCATTCGATATTGCATTAGATATTGCCGAGTTATAACGCTGCTTAAGCAGCATTTTTAAGGTCCTCCGATATCCTCACTCACTCAGCGAAACATAGTGGAATTGCCATTTCAAATAGTTGTATTTGAAATGTACCATTTCATAGTGAGTATTCTGTGGGCCTATGGTATCACTTCGTACGAGCCAGCCTAAATTTGGCGTCAGCATGTGCTTCAGCATGGCTCTCCCACTGCTAAAAAAACTCATTTCACCTACAAATTTTGTCGTTCCACAATTTCATACATTGCTCTTTTCATTTCTTTACTCTGAGTTCTTAATATTTCTAACCTATATTATTTAATTTCTTATTTAATTTTAAATTCTATTGTGTGTTATTTATAAATCTGTTTTATTATGTTCGTTCAAACAATGGCATCTCATTACTGTGTGTTTTTCACTCTTTCATTTTTTTATTTAGTTCACACAGTTTTCTATGGTGATTTGAAATTTAACTTGTGCTTTTATTGTAGGGCGATGTGTAACGTTGCTCAACCGCTTCTGGTGCGCCATACAGACAAGCACGTTCCCTTTATTCAACTCTACATAAAAGTATTTATAGTTATAGCTTTATATATTTGTAGTTCTTAAATGTCTATGTACTATGGTTTTAGTACAAGTAAGTGTAAATTAATTATCTGTGTTTTGTATTACATAAGTCGTTCGATAATGAAATAAAAGTAAGGTTTCGACGGTGAGTTGCGAGCTTACACGACGTAAGGTTCCGTTTAGCCCACAATGCCTTAGATTATGGTTCGCTAAGGCGCTTTACGGCTGGCTTTAGTGAATCTATCCGGGACGCAATCTATTACCACTTCTATTCAATACAATTTTTCAAAGTGACTGAGAAAATTTAGGTCGAAGTGGGTGGGTTGAATTACTTGGGATACTAATGGATAATTGAACTATATTTGAATTGTCATGTTTGACGCAATAAGTGGATTGATTCCTCTGAAGTTGTACCACGCGCTAAGTGAATACCAGCATCGAATATACTGTATTTAGCTAAGTGAGTTAGGATATATGCCGACTAATTTACACCGAATAAATTTTTATAATTAATTTATTCATGTCACCTTTTCATTGCATTTCCTGCCACGTACCATCACTCTTTCATAGGTATTTCCAAGCATATGCGACTTCGGGACATAGTAAAGACGCGTACCTATGATTAATTAGTCGTCAATGCTACCGCCCAGCAGAGTCTGGTGGTGTCAATGGCAGTAGAAAGGTTTATCCTTGGTGATCATCCTACAGATTTACCTTCCAAACAAAAAAATCAATATTAATCGCTTATACAAGTTTAGATATATGAAGAAGCAAACGACATGAAAATGCCAGTGAAAGTTATAAACGGAATACCGCACTAATCTATTAACCTGTATTCTATTTTGGTCTTGCTTAATGTGATGAAGTTTTGCTATCGCAGATCGGAAATATACTTATTTATAATGATGGTTTTGACAGCTAGAATAGTGTACATTAATTAACCAATTCGAATATCCATTATGATCCTCATAGGACTTAAAAACGGGCATGCAGGTTTTCAATTAGGTAAAAGATGACCACTGCCCATGGATAACCACGCCTTAATCCGTACATTGGTTATGTTAAATTTGTACGCTGCAAAAGTGGTATTATTTAAAGGGCCTCTGATATCACTCAGTCACAAAAAATCAGTTTAAAAACTGTTTTACGCTGGTATGCTGTGAGCTTAACTGCTTATTATTGCGTCAACATGACTCTCCCACAGGTAAGATAGTTTTATGAGTTATTAAATTTAGTTTCACATATTGTGAGGTTGTAATCAAAATAAATAATAAATGCATAACTTGTGATAATAAATTCAGACTTATCCTTTTGGTGCGCCTAATCAAAATAATTTAACACACACAGAATACTCAGCCTGAAACGATACTTGTACTGTGTTTCGCAGAGTGAGTGAGGATATCGGAGGCCCTTAAAAAGTACCGCTTAAGCGGTGTAAAAAGCCGGCAACACAACCAGTGCACGGACTGTGACGTGGTTGTTAATGGGCGGCGATGTTCTCTTATCATATAGGAGATCCATCTGCTCTATTGTCCGCTATAGAACAAAAAAAACATACGGGGGTTTATTTATTGTTAAGAATGACAATGACGTGAATAGACAATGTCAGATGAAGGTTTCGAGCTTGAGCTGTTCCAAGAAGCGAGCTGGCAGGCGACCACAGTTTACTGCACCTTACTTTTACACAAAAGTACGAAATATTCTTATACATAATTTTAAT
The DNA here is from genome assembly GCA_018230265.1 of Delias oraia. Lineage (NCBI taxonomy): Eukaryota > Metazoa > Arthropoda > Insecta > Lepidoptera > Pieridae > Delias > Delias oraia. Next base: position 5,315 of record DWCF01005448.1, read on the forward strand.
ACATATAATATTTTTCTGTTTAATCCTAATGCCAAAATAAAATATATATAATTAATAAATATTGTTTGACTGTTTTTTCTTCGACTACAAAAAAATCCTTATCTTTTTTCGGGTTTATTTGTCTTCGTTACTTACAAATAACGTAGCTTTCTATAGATGAAAGAATTTTCAACATCGGTTCAGTAGATCCAGAGGTTACATCCTAATAAGTCACAAATTCAAACTTTATCTCATTATAACATAACTCGGAACATATTGTTTACCTTCAGTTTAATATTCAATAATATTGAATTGTGCTTCGTAATCTTCAGCATGTTTGCTTTCAATTTCCTTTTAATATTTACTGTTGCGCTTTTGCTTCTGTAGGCTAAACTGTGTTCTGTTTCGCTGAGCGAGGATATCCTAGGCCCTCCAAGTTTAGTTTACTTTAGTGCCATAAAGAGCCTTAAACACAACCAAACCGAACTGATTGGATCTTAGTTGTCCATGGGCGTTAACTTTGTTCTAATTCAATGAGTTAGGATACCGGAGTCAATCAAGCTTAGTTCATTTAAATAACGTTAAAAGCCGACAACACAACCAAAAAGAATTGATTGGATATATGTTAATCATAGCCTTAATCTTTTTCCTATTTCGCTGAGTGAGAATATCAGATCCCCTTGATATTATACTGCTTAAGGGACGTAAAAAAGCCGTAAACTCAGTAAAACTCCCAATTACTATTTCACGCTGAGCACTTTGTGAGCCCGTGGTATCAATTCGAACGAGCCGGCACAATTGGTGCGTCAGCATATCTCCCACGGGAAGAGACATATGCGGTAGAAATACTATTTTGTGTATTAATATAAAAAGTTGTTGTTGAAAAATATAAGTACGTGGGTGTGTCGCATGAAATATATTACCCAGTAAATCTAGTGAGGTTCCCTCAAAGCTCCTGTCACTGTTTGTTCCTTCCCTTTGACTCGGAAATCGTGTCGTCGCTGAATACGAAATCGACTGCATTGCTCTGGTGTACCTATTCACGTCTCTATATAAATATTTGTTTTTATTTTTTATTATTTACAAAATAAATTATATATCCTATTCAAAAATCAGATGGTAGGATTCTGTGTCGGGACCACACAGAAAACCGCCCACGCCGGAAACGGTGGCGAGGACCGATATATGTCGCAAAGCACAGCCCGGTGAGCGTCCGACCGGCCGCCCAGGCCGACAACGTTCCCGCGACGGCCCAAGCCGAGGTTCGTGTCTCGCAGGAGGCGCCTTTGCGCTAGTCGTGGCTCAACCCATCTCTCGGAGAGCCTACAGCTCGCACTAAAGCTGTGAGAAGCTGTGGAGGCTTTATGCCGACAGCGCTAGTCATTAAAAAAATATATATTCAGACTAGATCAAACTCAGCACTCATCGCATCAGGTATAAGAACGCTCAGCCACGAAAATCTTTGTCTTTGGTTTCGTATATTCAATTCTGAAAAATTTTATCTCCAGTCTGAAAGTGTATATCCTCAGATCTGGGAGTAAAAATAATTTCTTGGCAGTATTCTAAATATGAACAACTGGGGGTTTATATGGTATTTTGTATCAATACTTTTTTTCCTCACGGGGTGCAATTTTATTTCATTTGAAAGTTAATAATTGCTATCTCAGTTTATAATCAAAATATTTTTACTCTGTAAAAAAATAAGATTTTATAATCTTATTGATCTGTAAAAATAAAAAGCCTTCACCTTCATTGATTGATTTATTTATTCTAATATAACTAAAAATATGCATTCAAATGATAAAAATCAAATTGATAAATGTCATCCGTGAAAGAAAAACTAAAAAAATGTCTAATTTACACTTTATACATAGATGAATATAAGATGATATAAATAATTTGAAATATGAGAAACGATGTGAAATAAGTTCGCCGACGTGAAGGAAATGTCAGACCGGACGGTCAAACATAATTTGCATTGGATTTACTCGTGTCTAGCTCCTATCGGCTTTCCGATATAGTTAGGCGGTCGTAAAGCTGGGCTTATCAGCTAGCTTAAAGCCTTTAGATTACCTAACGAGGTTAGGTTAGGGCTAAGCGAAACCAGCCTTCTTACCTGTGTTCAGTTTATTACATCAGGTGATAACTTTAGTTTGCGATAGGCGTGCGATATTTTGCTATATAAATTATTATTAATATTGCTATAGTTATGGTTGAGTGCAGAAGTTGAAAATTATAGGTATTGAAACCAATAAAAATGTATTGTAAAATAAATGAAGTTGTACGATCCGTACCACTTAAGTAGAGGACTAACTTTTCATCCGTTGTAGAGCCATGTTGAAGCATATGCGGACGCATTAATTAGGGCGCATCATCCAAAGTGATACCACGGGCTTATAGAATACTCAGCGTGAAATAGTAGTTGTACTTGAAACGGTACATCTATTGTGTTTCGCTAAGTGAAGAGGACATCAGAAGCCCTTAAAGATGCCGCTTAGGTGGCGTAAAAAGCCGGCAACACAACCAATGCGTGGACTGTGATGCGGTTTTCCATGGGCGGCAGTGTTCTCTTATAATGTGGAGATCCACCTGCTCCGTTGTCCTCTATATATAAAAAAGTAGAGACGTTGGTTATATGATGAACTGTTTGGATCAAATTCCTGTCGTTGAAATCTAAACAACACCTGTAATTGTAATTGTAGCAAGATAATCACAAAACATGTTTCATCTGTATTACCTTGATTAATGTCTTTACAGAACTAAGTGTTTCAAGGCATTTTGTGCCGAGCACCACAATTTTATAGGATCAGCTTCAAGCAGAGATATTTTAAAACCAATATTACTTGGGGATTATTCTCTAAAGGGCCGACATTGCATCCTCGGTCTAGCAGAGACTGGTACTGGGGTGCCCATGGGCGTAATCGCTTATCCTATGTATGCTTCCTGACGTTTGCCTCCCTATTTTGCTAAAAAAACAGATAGTCTTATCCCCACTCTTGTGTCATGCTTCCTCAAATATTTTTTTTTACAGATATTAATAAAATTTGTTGCAAGTTTTAGGAGAATTTGGTACTTAAACGTAGGAAAGAGTTTTTTTGGCAAATCTTCACATTGTATACGAATTTAGATAAGCATTTATACAATTACTTATGCAAGCGAATTGATTATTTTTTATTCATTAAGGTATATTAAATTAATTTATTACACAACAACTTCCAAACTACCATCAACTAACACATACAGAAATATTTCCAGCCATATTTGATGAGAAACAAAACATTTTTACGTAAAAACTAATCCATTAATATAATGTCTGTGCTTTGCATGCATCTGACATTCGCTCTATATCGCATTAGAACACACGTTCCGAGTTTTTTTTTTCTAAATCTCACTTGAATTATAGATATATCGGTATAGCGGGCAAAGAAGCAGGCGGGTTATGGTAAGAGATCATCGCCTGTGGACAGCTGTGCTGATAATATCCGCGCTTTGGTTGTGTTGCAAGCTTTTTACGCCACTTAGTATATATCACACATTAAAAGAAAAACAGACGAATAAAACGTTAAGTTATCAATATTTGAAGATGGTATGTTCATGAAATAAAAAATGTAATTAAAATTAGGTTGTCGCTTAAGCGGTATAAAAATCCGGTAACACAAACAAAGCGTGAAAGTGGTGTAATGGCTTGTATTGCTCTCTTACCATTAAATAACGATAAATTACCGTTAAAAAAATAATCATAACTTATTTGCACATAGGATTTTTTAAATGCAAAAATCAACCGAAACGAATCTGTATTTTTTCTGGATTTTTTTTCTCATCCCAGCTATCCCGTTGCATATTCATCATGAATTTCAATTTTAGGCAAACAAAGCGACCGACATGCTATAAATTCTTTTATACACAACTTCTAGTTTTATCTTTTTGTGCAGCGACACTGCACACACATTAGGTATAAGTGGACTTGCTTATTAACTTTGTGTATTCTACTGAAATTGTGTTGATTTTAAAACGTATCAAAAAATAATTGGGGCGGCTAGTCTGAAGTGCTACCACGAGCTAATAGTAAATTCAGCGTGTAATGGTACTTTTTCTGAATTTCGCTGAGTGAGGATATCAGAAGCCATCGGAATGTATATACCCTATGCCGCTTAAGCGGCGTAAAAATCCCGTAACACAAACAAAGCGCGGACTGTAGCACGGTTGTCCATGAGGGACACTATTATATTTTTCCAAACACGGCCAGATCTGAGAGGAACAATAAACTCTAAAGAAAGTTTGATGTCTGATTGCTAAGTGGTCTTATAAACCTTCCACAAGCTCACAGAATACTATGTTAAACGAAGTCTCGTAAAATTATACAAGAATCAAGGCTAGCAATATTACCAAAGTTCAGATTATGGCGTGGTTGTCCATGGGCGTGGTTGACCACTAAGCATAGAGGAAACCCTCCTGCTAATAGAGCCCGCTACACCATTAAAAATCAGTTAATACGTCGTAATAATAAATTACGAACACAATTATCAGAGCACATAATCCGTAGTGTAAAATGTATTGTACAATGTTTCAATGTTTGAGTAGCATTTAAATTTTCAATTGAACATTACATTAAATATTATTCCATTCGGAAATGGATTGAAGGCTTAAAACACCTCATCATTTATTCACAGCGAGTTTCATGAAAAATTATATCAAAATATATGCTGGATTGACAACAGAAAATATCAGTTACAATAGTTTTTAAAGAATTTTTATTGTTATATCGGAGATCGGGGTACATGGGTAAGATATCAATGTCTCTATTGTACAACCACGCCACAAGCCACGCATTGACTGTGTTGCTGGCTTTTTACGCCGCTTACGCGGTAAGTTTTTTAACTCACTCGACGAAACACAGTCCTCAAAAATGACGCTCTGTTGTGTAACGTTAAACATCGAGATGATACGGATGAAATTTTGTATGCTGATAAATTACATATCCTATAAATAATTAATACACACTGACTACTCCTATTGTTCGAAATAAATCAAATAAACGTTTGATGTAGACTTATGGGGTTTATAAGTCAATTTGTGTTCATAATAACATCTTAAAGACGTCGACTTAGTATTCCAGAACGCAGCGGAGACCCAGTAATTCCGTGTGACAGAATGTCTCATTCTGAAGAAGCGATGAGGCTACGAAAGCACATAATATATAAAATACGGAAAATATTTATTATATAACATTTATAAAGTTTTTTATGGTATCTCCTATATGGTAAGAGAACATCACCACCCATGGTCAACCGCTCCATTGAAGCGAAAATGCATTGAGTTTAAAAAACATTTACTTGAGAGCCTCAAGCTCTTGAGTTTTTTTGATGGATTTACAGATTGATTTCGATCCTCAGTCTGATAAAATTTATAAATTGTTTTCAAGCTTTCGAACGACTTGACAGTACCGGTCTTTAAACTGTCATTCCCGTAGGAAAGCGATGCTGAAACGATAATAGGGCCAGCTCGTCGGAAATCATACGACGGGCTCACAGAATAAAATATTCTGTACGCTCCAGCTCATACCTCGTAATATTATCTGTGCCGAGTTTCGCCGAGTAACTAAAGTTACTAGAGCACTAAGTTCTACCGCTTATGTGACGTAGAAGTCAACAACCAAAACGGGAAATGCAGAATGGTTGCTTTTGGTTGGTGGTAATGTTTCACAATCAATCAATCAGAGAATCCCATTGCCTGCTGCATAAAAAAATATTTAATATCATGAGAAAAAAAGCCTGTTTAAAACTTATGAGCAAATCATATTGACAGCTAAATTTTAAACGGCTTAAAGGTGTGATTTCCAGTACAGTTAATCTTTTTGTTAAGTATTTCAGCTGTCACGTCAAGCTGAAATTGATCTTGACACATGACACATAGATCTTGATCAAACAATGCAGTTTTCGTTTTAAGCCAAGGGGTTTTTATTATATACAAGTATAGGATTAACTCAAGATTATTAAATCGTTATGTTAGCGACTTTAGTTACTCTATGAGATCTATATTTTACTATGGTATAGTGGACAACGGAATCTCCTATTTGGTAAGAGTCTACCATGCATTGATTGTGTTGCCAGCTTTTCACGCCGCTTAAGCAGGATTTTAGCACATATCTCAGATGTTTTTAATTCCTTTGTATTTTAACTATATTTGAACTGGCTTGTACTATGGCTTATATCTTTGTGTAGCAACAAAGATATAAACCATAAGGATAGGTAAGATTAAGCATTATTATTTATTAATACAATTTGTGTTTCCGATACACTCACTCACTCAGCGAAACACAGTAGAGGTAGCGTTTTAAAAACAATTACTCTTTCACTCTGAGTATTCTGTGAGCCCGTGGAATCAATTTGGACGAGCCGGTTCAATTAGTACGTTAGCATATGTTTCAGCATGGCGCTCCCTCGAATGAAATTAGTTTTTCACAATATGCTTTGTCCATTGTTTGTTGATGATGTAAGAGCATTCCTAAAATTACATTATTTAGTGCTTGTTGAGTATTTGAAGTAAAACTCATATATTAATTACCGAGCTTTCATATGTAAGAAATTAAAAAAATCGCTAAATTAATGGCCTCACATTACTCGTGCTTTGGCTAGAAGTGCAGGACTTGCATTATTCAACTGCAATCATGCCGTCTTTACTAACTCTAGGATTGGTCCTTAAGCTGTCTTTGCAATTACAACTGAAACAAAATAAAAGAAGCCGAAATCCGGGTAGCCTTGTAAGCCGAAACGCCATGGATATCTAATTTAATTCCCGGTATGAATACAATTTACAAATTGTATTCGGTTTTTATACGCTCTAGACGGTGGTAGGGCGAGTGTCTTGACACTGTCTCCCCGTGGGAGAGCCATGCTGGAACGTGCTGACGCAGTAATTGGGATGGCTCGTCTAAAGTAATGGCATGGGTTCTTCTAACATCAGCGTGAAATACTTGTAGATCGTTTCGCTGATTGACTGAGAAAGTCGGAGGTCCAAGTTACCAATTAAGTGGCGCGTGGCGTAAGAAACCAAAAACCAAATCGCGGAGAGCAGCAAAACGAAAGTTTAAGTAAGTAGTGTACTGGTGAATCGGAGCGCCGAAAGATAATGAAAATCTATTTATTGGAACAACTTACATGGTTTGGGACGTAAATATATTTAATATGGCTTTATATTAAGGTAAGTTCATAAGGGAATCAATATATTAGAGAAAACAAATATATATATATCTATCATTTTATATTCTATTTACAAATAAACTAAAATTTCTGAATACCAATAAAAAATATTACATTAACAAAATATTACAATTTAAAACATGAAACAAGAAGAAAGCCTTAAATAAACACATAAATTAAAATAACTCAGGCCCACAACCAAAGCCACCATCAATCGATCAGAGAAGGTTTCCTATATATTGGCAATATGTGCTTGGAATTTTAGGTCATAGTGGCTCGTTCGAAATGATACCACAGCCTCACAGAAAACTCAGAGTGAAATGCTAGTTGTACTTAAAACGGTACCTCTGTGTTTCGCTGAAATACTGAGGATATCGGAGGCCCTTAAAGCGGCGTAAAAAGACGGCAACACAACTAATGCGCGGACTATAGCGTGGTTGTCTATGGACGGCGGTGTTCTCTCTCCATATAGGAGACCCACCTGCTCCGTTGTTCACTATAATACCAAAAATTATTTTTTGATTGATTTCCAATCACGTTTTAATTCATATTTAGTATAGGTTTGTTAAATTTAAAACCGCTCGGAACAATTCTAGTCGAACTACATTAATACGGGTTAACACTAATTCAAGAAACTCCGAAGTTTCAGACACAAAATTGTTTTAGAACTTCGCAATTCCCAGACACAATCGGTTACTTTCTAATTGAACAAGTTTTATCAGATCGTTGTTCATTTATCAGATTACTGTTTACAAACATTAGATATTTTGGAATTATTATAGAAACATTCTTTTCTACCGGCCTAAAAATCCGGCAACACATAATTTAAAATAACTCAGGCCAAAAAACCAAGGCCCCCATGAACCGGCCCGAGAAGGTTTCCTATATATTGACAATCCGAAATGATACCACGGGCTCACAGAATGCTCGACGTGAAACGGTACTTGCAAAGTGTTTCGCTGAGTGAGTGAGGATATCGGAGACCCTTAAAAATGCCGCTTATGTTGCGTAAAAATGCCGGAAACACAACCAATGCGCGGACTGCGGCGCGGCTGTCCATGGGCGGCGGTGTTCTCTTACTATATAGGCGATCCATTAGCTCCCTTGTCCGCTATACTATAAAAAAAAGAAACTAAATTGTAATCAAGAAATGAACAGTTCGATTTTGAATATTCAATAATGAACGCAAAATACAAGCCATTACAGTGGCATTAATTTTCTAGTAATTGAGATTTACGCGACCGCTCTCGTGATGTATCATCAATTAGGTTAATATAGATTCTATATGTACGTCTTATATTTTTACATATACGGTTCTGCATGTTGCGTTGTCGTGGCAATATGCTGTTTTGGAATCTTCACGAGAAAATTATTTTTCTCCGGGTCTATAATTGGATCATCACTACTGAATGTGAAGGAAGTAATGACGACTTGTATAAAATATCATCACCATCTTCATCATTTCAGCCGCAGGACGTCCACTGCTGGACATATGTCTCCCCTTTGGACCTCCAAGCATACCTGTCGGAGGCGACCTGCATCCAGCGCGAATCATCATCATCATCAGCCCATTTAAGTCCACTGCTGGACATAGGCCTCCCCCAAAGACGCGCGAATAGACGACCTTTATAAGGTCGTCTGTTCACCTTGTGGGTGGATATCCCACGCTGCGCTTGCCGGTCCATCGTCTCCACTCTAACACATTTCGGCCCAATCGGCCATCCGCTC
>DWCF01005449.1:0-14216 GCA_018230265.1 Delias oraia
TTAGAGGCTCTTAATGTAATATTTTGATTTAATACATTATTTTTCCTTACTTGTTATACATAGATTATAAGTCAATTATTTAAAACAATATTTTAAATGTTTTATCACAATTTGGCTAAATTGTACCTGTTGTTATAAAAGCGATACAGAATACATTTAGTACGGGCGACTGAATTCCCTATAATTTTTATCTTAATAGTCAATTATATTTTCAGAACTTGTTTATATTTTATAATCTTTGAACCAGATGATGTCATACACCGGCATAGAATTTTGGGTAAAAAATACAGAATAAATATATAGGATCTATGAAGATATCTATGTACAAGTATAGTTGACAGCTGTAAAAAAAATACAATAATTTATAATGTACAAATTGATACTTTTATTTAAATAACGCAGGGAAAGTATATTAAATATAAATATTATTTTATATTTCTTAAAAATATCAATTATTTTAATATAGAGGAATTGAATAAAGCGCCATCTTTGGCATGTTAAGAAACGAATCATTATAATCATTTGTCTATGGCTAAATAATTTTTAGATTGTAGTTGATTTTGTTTATAGCACCACAAATACAAAACAGATGGCGCTAATTAGTAAAATCATTAAAATGTTGTATGCTAATTTTTTTAATGACAATCTCGCTCTGTATGACATACAGCCATTGCTGCTTAAGGCGGACTAAGTGGTAAGTAGAATAGCTTGCCGAGAGTGGGTTTTACTACGACTAGCACAAGGGCGTCTCTTGTGAGACTTGTACCTCAGCTTGGCTGGTTCATTAAAAAAAATGTTCGCTATAATATAGCTTTGATGCAAAATAATATCATAGTAATATAATAACAGTTTCAATGTCGTCAAAAGTATTAATAATAATAAATTATAATAAACAAATTTTTAATTTACACATACAGTCACATTTAAAACTGCAACTATTTTAGTGATAACAATAATTATTTTATTTTATTGTATAGCGGACCACGGTTCTTTTTTATGCTAAGAGATCACCGCCGCCCATAGTCAATCGTGACACAATGGCCACACATCAGATATCGAAACACAGTACAGAAACTGTTTCAAGCTGGTATTTTATGAGCCATTTGGTATCACCATGTGCGAGACGGCCCAATGAGTGCGTCAGCATTATATGCTTCAGTATGATATAAATTTTTATTCAGAACGGTGTTTAGTTGACGACATCTTACAAAATCTCTCCGTCACGAAGTTCTTATAACTAACAGGTTTTCTAGGAAATTAAAAGGTTTAAAAAAATCAATTTATGATCATTTAATATCATTAAATAAAAAAAGTACTTTCTTGTAAATATTTCCTTACATATCACAATTAAAATTATATATGCTTATAATAAAAATCTCTTCTTTTATTCGAGGAAGGGCTAATGTTTTATTAAAATAAAGCATTGTATTAAATATTATCTGAATTTCTTATTATCCTAATAAAATTATCTTATAAACCCAAACCAACCAACCCAGCTTTTATTTAAAACAGGAACTTGTGTCTGCTATTAAGTAATAACAAATAATTCTATAATGCAATTGTAGCAGTAATATTGTTATACAGTGTGAAATATGTAATTATTTTGATTAGTGTTGCCCAAATGCAAGACCAAGACCAAGACCGCCTAATTTAAGCAAGACCAAGAGACTAACCGTGTAAGACTTGAGCAAGAACAAGACTAAGCCTGCAAGACTCTTGCTTCTTTCAGCTATTTTTTAGGCAGTGATTTTTGGAATTTCTCATTAAATCTTTAGATATATTTAATAAATCTGATTGGTCTTTACTATGCTAATTCAAGCTCAAAATGTTCCTATTCTGATAGGTTTTTCTAAGATCTGGAGTAGACTTTAATAAATGTCAATAGTCTAATAGGTAATTCCAAGACATGCAAGACTCTTGCTGCAAGACTAAGCTAAGTCTTGCATTTGGGCAACACTAATTTTGACATCTACCATCTGTACAACAAATTTGGTAAAATTTAAATAGCAGAGTAGGGATTTAATGATCCAAGGATAACATCAATATTAATGAAAATTCTTTGCAAATTGTATATATTGTATACAGCATGACTGTGACGTTGTCCTTGAATCACTCCCAAGTCCATCTGTAAACACAAAAGCGCTTCCTCAAAAATAATAAATAAATCTTAAAATAACTTACATTTTACAGAAGGTACATTACATATTAATAGTAAATTATTTATGTGTAAAAAAGTACAAAACAGTCTTATAGATTTAATTATAAACTTATACATGGAAGGAATGTAATTATCTAGACAAAATTGTCTATGCTCTATGCCTGCGTTGTTTGGTTGTTTGAAATGCTTTAAAATTCGGATTTGAAAGGATATCCTTTCAAATTTATAATAAAGCCTTCAAAATAATTGAATTACAATGATTAATAGGAAATTTTTTCTTCATAACTGACATTCAAAAAAGGGAGATATCAATTTGACGTATATTTTTTTAATCACTATAATTTGAGATCCGAACTTTCAAAACAGCATAAATTTGGTATTACGAAGTGTGGTGGTGCAATAAATACCTTATTTTAAATTAATTTCAGTACATAGCTTTTTACTGAACTATTAGAGAATTAAGTAAAAATATCTAGGCTTACTAATTTAGATTTAATTACTTACTATTCTCACTTTAAAAAATAGTATTTCTCTCAGTTGTTTAAAACATGTTAACTTATTTTTTTAACTAAAATAACATAATTTATTTATTCCGTATGTAGAGTATTTTAAAAATATTTCTGAAACATCATAAAAAACACAGAGAAACTTAAATGTGAATCAAAATTGTCTAGGATATGGCCAATTATTGCTAGAAGACGAATGATGGTCCATAAATGGACTATCAGTTAGTAGAAGTTTGCTTCCACTCAGACCAGAACTAGAGCTCTCACTAGAAGAAAATACACTCTTACTACCAGTGTAGAAAGAGAGAGATGTATGGGCCTGTTCCCTACCGGTTCGCCTTCTTGCTCGCACTAGCGAGGCGAACGCTACGGCTATAGCGCAAAGGAATATGACACCTAAAACACAGAAGGCAAGAGCCATTTTTCCAGGCGATAGACATATTGTCTTGTCTCCAGGCGAGAAACCACGCACTAACTCCTCTCTTCCTTCTGATCTCCGTGAACCTGAAATTGAGAATTCCTTTACAAAGATTTCCATAAAGAAGCAATAAACAATAAAACAAAACCGTTTTAGACAAAAATAATATTAATTTGCTTATTAGTAAATTAATTAACTTAAAGCTTTTTTCTATTTAGAACTCCTAAGGTATTCTTTACAATACCAGAAATATTGAAATAATGTTGTCCTTTTAATATTTCTACATTATAGATTTTGGCGGCATTCTTGATTTATAGGATAAATGTATTATGACTTCAAACTACAAAATTTTTGCCATTAAATAAATTAAATCTATTTATATTAAAGAAAATATGTTAATATAAAAAATAATCGTTGGCCAATTTAGATACACAATGTTATTATAAATTAAGACATCACACGCAGCATACACCTGATCGAGTACCAGCATATATAATAATATCGAATAGAGCTCAATTTAAGTTGGACATTTCTATTACCAAAAGTATGTATGTATCTTTGGAACGGCTGGATCGATTTGGATAGGCCCTTTAACATCAGATAGCTAAAGTATTGTCCAGAGATTAGGAATAAACAGACAGACAAAAATTATAAAAAATATTATTTCATGTGTGTACTGTAAATATATATATGTATAAGTAGAAGAAAGTTGTTTTAATATTACAGACAGACACTCCAATTTAATTTATTTGTATAATTTACCTCGAATTGACGCTTCGTCCTCTAGCTCAATATTGGGTGCCAAAACCTCAATACTGTTATAGACTTCCAGTCGATCTATAACATTTCCCTTTGCTTCCTTATCAAGCCTTGCTTTCCGAACCAGGCCCTCCTTTGTTCTCTGTGGTTTCATCAGCGCTTTACAATCTATATCCGGGCACGGGCCTTTACATAACTCTATCCCACATGACAGATGAAGTTTAGCACGATCGGGGAATTTGAAAGCAGCAAACGTTGTTATGGCATGTTGGTATGTCATCAGGTGTTTGAACGTGTTTTCCGGGTTGGATTTTTCCATTTTTAAATTGTCATTTTCTTCTGTATTCCTATTAGCATCGATTGGTTCCAACTCGTTGAAGTCTATTTCTGTTCCTCTATTATGTCGGTGTAGTGATGGCTTGTTGAATATTGTCTCATCTATGGGACAGCCAGCTTCGTCTAATAATTTTTGTGACGCCTCACCTAAGCCATCATGGGCTACGCAGTTTGTTACTCGTAGACCAACACCCACTGGAAAACGATTTAATAGATATTACGTCTTTCTTTCTTTACTAACAGCTGAAGTGAAGATGGGCAGGACATATGAATGGTGAGAAAAAATAGGCAAGATTAATAAGAGAATGGTATCCATACGATGGTAAAAGAAACAGAGGTAGAGGTGAGAGCCGGCCCAATTAGTGCGTCAGCATATGCTTCATCATGGACCCACCTGCTCCGTTGTCCACTATAGAATAAAAAAAAGCTAAATGCACATCCAGATTGGAGAACATAAGCCAACTCAATTTTTTTGTTTGATTGTTTATTAACATTAGGAATTGTAGTTACCTCCAAATATCAAACGAAAGTATTAAACTGTTTATTTTTTTTATTATCTAGTAGATATACCTGGAAGGGTGCACTGTATAAGTAGTCTAGTCGGTTGTCCCACTTCGACGGTCGCTGGTTCAGAGCCAGCGATGGTTGGTGCCAACTCCATCCAAGCTCGTGCTGATTCCAGCAACCATTCTCGCTGCTCCATTTCTACTGGATTCTCCCAACCTTGACGATTTCGACCCGTCCTTGAAGCAAGTAGTAAAGAATAATAAAATCAGCGCTTAAACGCGTGGATTCAATATGAAATTAAAAACAGAAGCCAAACTTTTAAGGATTTTATAATTTCCACCCGTGCGCGAACAATGCTGAAGTATATATGGATGCACTTATTGGGCCGGCTCGTCCGAAGTGATACCACGGGCTCACAGATTACTAAACGTGAAACGGTTCTTGTACTGTGTATCGTAGAGTGAGTGAGGAAGGTCCTTAAAAGTGTCGCTTCAGTGGCGTTAAAAGCCGACAATACAACAAATGCGCGGACTATGGCGCGGTTGTCGATGGGCGGCGGTGTTCTTTTACCATGTAGGAGACCCACCTGCTCCGTTATTCGCTATACTATAAAAAAATTAAGCCTAAATTTAAATTTTATAACTAAATCATCTTAAACTTATGCTCAGTCATTTGTTGAAAATTTTCAAGGTTAATTTCTTCAATATCTGTCATATATGATTTCCATTAGGTATATTATTATATATTCATAGCGCAGATGTAAGGAATTTTACGTATTTTTTTTAGAATTTGGCATTCAAGGACTGTTTTTACGACTCCTTAACAAAATAAATATTTAAAATATTAAAGTATTTATTTTAGTTACTATTATGGTTCAAAGATGTCTTCGCGGAGATTTCAGAGGGACACCACATACATATAATCGCGGACACTGATTTGGAACACCCATCTATACTATAAGCTTTTTATGAAATAAAATATAGCCTATGTTCACAAAGTATAACGTAGCTTCTCATGCGTGAATTAATCCTTCAAATCCGTTAAGTTATTTCAGAGTCTATTCATTTCAAACAATATAATCTTTCCTCTTTTTAATACCCTATAGACCATTAGCATTACCTTAGATGTTCTCTGGCTACACATATGTAATCCTAAGCCAATAAAGTAAATTATTATACCTCGCTTTTTTATCCTTTGCAGTCATCTCTTTTATTCTTGATGAAATGACACCCTCCAGTGCCGCGCTGTTAATTTTCACTGCACGAGGCTTAAGTTTACATCTGAAATTATTATGTATATATATTTCTTTATGTACATATATTCCGATATTATCTGACATATATAACATATACGGACAACGGAGCAGTTGGTTCGCCTACAGTGTAAGAGAATATCACCGCTCGTGAACCACAGCACCACAGTCCGCACATTGGTTGTGTTGCCGGATATTTACGCCGCTTAAAGGACTTCTTTAAGGGCCTCCGATATCCTCACTCACTCTGCAAAACTCAGTACAAGTACCATTTCACATGAGTATTCTGTGAACCCAAGGTATCTTCGGATGAGCCGGTCCAATTAGTGCGTCAGTATATGCTTCAGCATGGCTCTCCCACGGGTGCGACAGTATTAGTCTACTTTAATATATTGATAATGCGTGATACAAAATGCAAAACTTCATGATTTGAACAGCATCAAAAGAAGAAAGATATTCCATTAATTACTACATTCTAGCCTTGTACAAGTCTTACCTGACAATAATCGCCTGATCTGTAGACTGCTGCAGCTGTCTATCCATTTGTACCACCAGCTCAACGTTATAATAGAGATCCTCTTCATCATCAGGCTCGCTGACAGTAGTGTTCAAAGTTGAAGTTCTGACGCCACACGCGTTGGAAGGAAGGTTAATAGATACAGTTTTTTGTCTTTGACCTGCAAATAATATTATTAATATTAATCTTAATACGATTTCAATAAATTACCTATAATAAACATTTGAAATGTAAAGTCAATTTATTCAGAACAGATGAAGCTTAATTTATTACGTGAAATACAAAATGAACATATTTACATTTAAAAACTATAAGGACCACATTTGTTTTCGGTTCTATGAACTTTAGAATTAATTTAATTTTTAAGGAGGGAGACCGTGGTAAAGCCATGCTGAAGCATAAACTGACACACTAAATAGGCCTGCTCGTACGAAGTGATACCACGGGCTCACAGAATAGTCAACGCTAAACTGTACTTGTACTGTGTCTCGCTGAGTGAATGAGGCTATCGGAGGTCCTTAAAAATTGCCGCATAAGTGGCGTAAAAAACCGGCAACACAACCAATGCGCGGACTGTGGCATGGTTGTCTATAGGTGGTGTTCTCTTACCATATAGGAGACCCACCTGCTCCGTTGTACGCTATAAAAAAAAATAATAATGTGAACATTGGCAATTATTTTACGAATGGCTACTCATTGGTGGCCAGAATGGCTTTTACTTAACACGGGCGGGGCCCGAGCTCACGGGCTAACCGAAAAGTACATTGGCTTATACTTAAAATTCCATACAGTTTTAAGGCATAAAACCTCAAAAAATACACAGTTAACCCATAAAAACTGCAATGCACGCGGCACATAATAATAAAGCTAATTTCTTTTGAACATAATTTTATGGTTTCATTTGTTTTGTACGTAAAATGTAAACTATCATTATTTTTATCAAGACATGTTGAACTTAGTAAATAATCTTTTTTTTAAAGTAATTAACGTCAATCAAATCTAGGAAACATATATGATTAGTTATTTATGTTTAATTTTGAAGGATTTTTTTTTATAGCGGACAACGAAGCAGGTGGGTCACTCATATGGTAAAAGAACAGCGTTGTCCATGGACAGCCGCGCCACAGTCCGCGCATTGGTTGTATGGCGGCTTTTTACGCCACTCAAGCGACATACAAGTGCCTCAGATTTCCTCACTCACTCGGCGAAACACAGTATTAGTACCGTTTCACGCTGAGTATTCTGTGCGCTCGTGGTATCACTTCTGATGAGCCGGTCTAATTAGTTATTATTGTTTATAATTTTCGCACCTTGTACACGACATTCTCTGGAGAAGTCCTTGCTGAAGATAAGTCCTTTGAAAGGCTGCTCCATGGAGACATGGATGCTGATTGAACTCTTATCACATGTTGTGGTGACGTCCACCACTTGGTTGGGTGCACTGTAACCTTTGTGGAACAGCAGACTCGTGAGTAGCACCACTCGCCACATATTGCGCTCTGAGGACAAACATCACTTATCTATAGGAAATCACAATAACTGTATTAATTTTACATTTATGATTGCTCTTTTATTAATACGTAAATAACATATAAAGTTATTGTAAGTATAAGATTGTTAAGTAAATACTATCTATTTCTGAGTAAAATTCAAACAATAAGATACGTATACCGTCAATCCAATTTTGACAATATAATAATGCAGTTTTTTTTTAAAAGATCTAAATATTGTGATTATTCTGTGAAAATGACAACCATATTTATGCTTTTTATTAATTCAGTAATGTAAAATACACGAATAAACAATTAATAACATAGATTACGAGACAAAATAGAAGCAAATATTGATTATTTTTGCTTTGCTTATTTTCAGAAAGGTATTTTTTTTGTAAAAAATAAAACGAATAAAACTCGGCGTGCAACGGTTCTGTATGTTGCAGAGTGAGGTTATAGAGATAGAGTAAGGAAATCTGAGGCCTTTAAAAGTGCCACTTAAGCGGCGTAAAAGTCCGGCAACACAACTAATGAGCGCACTGTGACGTGGTTGTTGATGGCCAGCGGTGTTCTTTTACCATATAGGAGATCCACCTGCTCCGTTATGCGCTATGGTATAAAAAAATAAAGCGAAAGGATCAAATTATATAAACCTGTTAAAACGGTGTTTGCAGATTGAGATCTTTAACTGCAAGATATTGGTTTAATTGTTGTTGGTTTAATCAAAGTGGGTTATCTATTTGCTAAGAATGGCTTAACACACTTTACCGTCTTTTGTGATACGTGCAAGTTAGTGTAGTGCATATTAGTGTATTTAGTGAACTGTTGTGTAAATAATACAAAATATAAAGAAATTTTTGCTTAAGCGGCGTAAAAATCCGGCAACATAATTCTGGGACTGTGGTGCAGTTATTCATGACGTTCTCTTACCATATAAGAACTATAATACAATAAAAAAATAAGTATCGTTTATGTGTATCCAATTTTTTTTCTTTATGTTCTATTGTTAAGTTAGATAAATAAATAAGAGCAATAAGAAAAGCAGCAATGACCGCATTTTCAGTAAATTCTTAGTGCATCAGCATATGCTTCAGCATGACTCTGTGGCGGCAACATGCATGTTCACCTTACCACGGTTTGCCGTTAAAATAATACTTTTTATGATTATATTTACATTTTACAATTTATAATTTATTCGGTCTCTGAAAGGACTTGACAGTGGCCGGGCGAGTGTCTTAATACTGTCGCACCCGTGGGAGAGCCATGCTGAAGCATATGCTGACTCACTAATTGGGCCGGCTCGTCCAAAGTTATATCACGGACTGTGGCATGGTTGTTATTACTTATTATATAGGAGACTCACTTACTTCGTTGTCCATTATAGAATAAAAAAAATGCCATGTCATAAAACTCTGTATATATTTAAAAGATTTTGAAGCTGTTTTTGCTTTGACCATTCTAAAGATATTCTCACACTAAGAGATCATTAAAAATCTATTTGACCGCTACACTTGGTTATAAATGAAGCCTCTGATTGAATTAGGTTAGTGAAAGTTTTTATCGCGTGCGTCCCTATTCCACTGACCGAAATATATAATGACTTTCCAATCCTAGCAGATTATAGATAGGTGAACTGTAAGAATGTCAGGGTAACAGGGGTAGTACACACAAGAACAATATCTATTTATCTAATTCATAATCTCGTGTTACAGTGTCTGTAACAAAATTTACGCGAATCGGTTTGATCGACTTGTTATATTAGTATAAAATAATATTAAAAAATATTATTGAAAAAGTAATCCGAATTTACGATGCTAATAAATCATAAATAATGTAAATTACATAATAATTTAGCCTAGTATAAATAAGATGATGATGTTTTATGAAAGTTATCAAATTATGTAATACTAGCTGACCTCAGAAAATAGTATCGTGTCATATATATTATTAAGTTATAGCAGGCAACGGAGCAATGTCTTCGCTATGGTATCAGATCACCTTCATCGATGAAAATCCGCGCTTTGGTTGTATGGCTGGCATTTTACGCCGCTTAAGCGATATAATTTCAAGAGCCTCCGATAACCTTACACAGAGAAACAATACAAATACTGTTTCACGCTGGTATTCTGTGAGTCCGTGGTATTCAGACGAGTGGACCCAATTAGTGCATTTGCATGTCTCTCCCTCGGGAAAACCATAATTTATAAGATATTCTATAGTATCAATTTTTTATGGAACATCGGACACGGAGCACGTAGGTTTCCTATACGGAAAGAAAATATCTCAGCCCATGGACGACCGCGACACAGTCCGCGCAATGCTTGTGTTATCGGCTTTTTACGTCGCTTAATTGGCGTTAATGGCCGTAGATATACAGTTTCAAGCACAACTAACGTTTAACGCGGAGTATTCTGTGAGCCCGTGGTATCACTTCGGACGAACCGGCCCAATTAGTGCGTTAGCACATGCTTCAGCATGGCTCTCCCACGACTGCAAAAAATATACATACTTTTACAGATACGATAAAAGTATAATGAGAAATGCAAACTTATCTTTTACATCTACATGTCAGATATCCTGGCGGGACATCACAAAGCGTAAAGAGAATGATTTCAGATATGTTTCTTAGATAAAGTCTTTATGGAATTATTATACGCTTCTTACTTTCTCTGTTCACCGGTCAACTTATTTTACAAATGCCTTATTTTTCATTTATTTGAACCTATCTTATTCCATCTCTATATACTATACTATATAAACTGCTAGAGCGTTGGCAAAGATGCATTGATTGCATGGGTGCATTTCAATTAATACAAATAAAAAATACATGAAAAAAAATCGTTTGAATTTTTTCATACAAAGCGGCAATTTCATAGGTAAAGATCTAATATATACCACCACTTTGTGGAATCAGCTGCCAGCAGGGGTATTTCGAAACAAATACGACTTGGGAACCGTCATAAAAAGAGTGTATATATTACCTAAAGGCCGGCAACGTACCCGCGGCTCTGCAAGGGTTAAGGCGGAGGACTATTTAGCCTAG
The DNA here is from genome assembly GCA_018230265.1 of Delias oraia. Lineage (NCBI taxonomy): Eukaryota > Metazoa > Arthropoda > Insecta > Lepidoptera > Pieridae > Delias > Delias oraia. The sequence continues at coordinate 10,990 of DWCF01005449.1, forward strand.
TTAAGGTAAAATATAAAAGAAAATCGTGTTAGTTACACTATTAGCAACTCAAGAATTGCTGAAATTTATTGATCTGAAAATCGGTGGAGATGTAGCTTAGAACCAAGAGACATAGGCTCATGGCACAGGACATAGGTTCTTACCGAAACACAGTACCAGAACCGTTTCACGCTGGTATTCTCTGAGCCCGTAGTATCAATTTAGATGAGCCGGCCCAATTAATGCATCAGAATGAATCTGCCATGGTTGTGGCTGTGTTAAGACACTCACCTTTACAAAGACCGAATAAATTTAAATTTAAATAATTTTTAATTCGAGACGGGTTCAAACCCGATACCTCTCGCTTAAATATATAAAATATAAAAAATACTATATATAAAAGTACTTCTATAATATACTTCTATAATATTAATAATAATATATATAAAATACTTCTATATGAAATATCTTTGATATTAAATGCTTAACATGTCTTTAATTCGGGAGTTAGATTTACCAACCCTTGCCTAATACACCTGTGGGTAGCTTTTAATCTAACATAAAATTCTTTCATTTCTTTTTGAAATGCTTTGATTATGAAAATTCTCAAGCAAATAAGCAATCATCAAATTATGTTAGCTCACGTAATCCTTATAATTTTCGCCCAGCGCTCTATCATTAAGTTGCATTGGGTTACGGCAAGTTCATTGGCATCTTATTTTATAACCAATTATTATTTCTATACAATTTAATGATTTGATTAAAGATTTTTTTATAATATATTGTTATCTGTAAATTGATAAGGCTGTGGCATCAGCGACACAAGAAAATGATGAAGGTTTGTTTGAAATCTGATATAATTGAGATAAATTGCCTTATATGGAGATGAGTTTATTTATATTATAGTGGGCACTGTATCAGACGAACTCCTATTAAGAGATCACCCGTGCCTATAGGCAACCGCGCGACAATCAGTATTTTGGTTTTGTTGCCGGCTGTTTTCACAATTTTAGTGGTATAACGGGCCTCCGTTTTCACTCACTCAGCGAATCACACTACAAATTCTGTTTAACATTATGGTTTGTGAGAATATAGATTTTTTTATGAAAACGGTGGCAAACGAGGAGGCTCTACATGTCTTCCGCCCATGGACATCCTCAGTCCTTACAGGACTGCGGCTGCGTTACTGGCTTTTAAGGAATAAATACGCTATTTTTTTAAGGTCTCCAAGCCGTATTGGTATGAAAATAACTCTCCAGGCTTCTGATTCCAAAGAGTGGTGGTGCGCGGCACAAAATGTGAAAAACACTCAGTTCTGGTATGTCTATGACAATGTTTAATATTTATATGCAAACTAACATATCTCTGTCTATAATTTCACATATTTCTTACGGGTTATTTAAGGCTAAGTTTTCGAAAAATTTTTTCAAAGAGTTCCGATAAAAACCAAATGTGTTTCTCTAAATGCTCCATTACAGATTATATAGTAAGTAAAAGACATTAAGTTCATTGCTGGAGTTTTATTAAGAATATTAAATGCGCGATCAAAAAATTTCGAGGTCGGACTAACTGAACGTCGAAAAATGTGTTTATCACTTTAATCATTAACCTTAATATGTATACCGTCACGAATCGTGTTTTCGTCAAGTACATTTTGCAAATTATATCTTTGATGACTCGTCAGATAAATTTAACATTACTAAAACCCAGCGATGTTGGGTAAAAATGGTGTATTTTAATTTTCTCACACTTGCCTAGAAAGTTCAGTTCAAATTTAATAAAACTCTGTCGTAGAATATATTTCTATGATTTTCCGAAATGAAATGACTTGTGTTTTTATCCTATAGCGGACAAAAAAGCCCATAGGTCCTATATGCTAAGAAAACACGTCCGCCCATGGACACCCTCGCCACAGTCCTTTCTTTGGTTGTGTTGCCGATTTTTTACGCCGTTAAAGCGGTATCATTTTAAGGGCCTCACTCAATCACCGAAACACAGTACAGGTACCATTTCATTATAAATTATTTACTAAAATCTTAAATGCAAAACGAATACGAAAATTACTAATAAAAACTGAACTTCCAATACCAAATTGTATCTTTTTATGTTTGCTTCTGCGTTTTAAAGCAAGTGCATCAATTTTTGTACCTTTCGAATCTTTTTTCCTCAAACCCTTTTCAATTAGACCAATTTAGCTGTAGAGATGTTCACTTAGAACTGATTACATAGTAAAATCAAACATCACGCAAAAAGTACATGACAAACAATATATCTTAAAAAGGCTTTTATCCAATTTCAATTTCACTTTAAACCAATTTAAAATATTATATAACTAACTTATTCGACTTTACGGCTAGTGTGGGCTTATGTAATATTTAAAAATTTGTTATAAATAAATATTTCTGTATGATATAGCGGATAACGCAGCAGGTGGGTCTTCTATAAGGTAACAGAATACCGTGGCCCATGGATTACCTCGGCCCATGGACAACCGCGGCCCATGGACAACCGCGCAGTCCTCGCTTTAGTTAAGTTGCCGACTTTTTATGTCGTTAGCGAAACACAGTACTAGTAATGTTTCATGCTGAGAGTTCGTAATAGTATTTTGCTATTTCAAACTGATTTTCTAGGGCAAAGCTACCAAATGATAAATAACGCTCTCCTAGGATAGACAGTACATACCTAAATTCCTCTACAACAAAATTCTATACACCAGTCTTATCTAACCTAGAGATTTCAATTAGACATGCCATCATTGTCTCTTCTTAAGAGATAAACTGCGTTTATATATCTTTAGCGTAAATGGCCGTCTGTGGGAAGCTTTTATAATTGTAAATAGTATGAGTCATACATATTTCAATGGCTCCAGTCCAGTACGAAGCCGGTAAATTGGCGGGAAAACAATGATTGCACGCGTGAGATGTCTCCGATGTAGGCGTCCATGCTACAAGCCCGTGCTAAACTTTAATTGGCATAGTCGATAGATCTTAAAGGAGAATTTAAAGTTAATCTTCTTCATATAAACAGGACACCAGCTAAGTGGATTAATAGATGACGTGATTTTTTTATTTTTCGTTCATGTAATAACCAGCCATGCGTAAAAATCTTATCTAAGTAAAAATATGTGTATATATGTTCAAAATTATAGATATTCAAATGATTTCACTCGTAGGAGAGCCACGCTGAAGCATATGCTGACGCACTAATTGGGCCGGCTCGTCCGAAGTGATACCACGGGCTCACAGAAT
>DWCF01005450.1:0-14215 GCA_018230265.1 Delias oraia
TTTTTTTATAAAAACTGATTGCAGTTTATGTAAAATTCAACCTTTTAAAGTTTTTATTAATAATTATGAATTTACAAATTAATTATTAATTTGTCACAAGACCATATTAGGTCTGCATAAAATCCTATTCAACTCCAATTGATTAGAAACAATCTCGGATATTCTCGTTTTCATTACTACAATGAGATCTTTATAATTACGTATTTAAGATTTCTAGTGTCCTATTTGAAGATGGCTAAATACACGATTTAATTTGATTTTTTGAATGACTACTTGCTGTGTGCGGTCCTGACAGCTTTTTTTAGTTTAAATTTAATTTGATTTATCATGTCAAATCAATCTTCTTCTGTTATTGCTTTTTAAATAAATTCAATTTATTTTTATTAATATACCTACAGGATATATGTTTATACACAACCTTTATAAGGTAACTTTTCTTTAATCTTTTAACCTTTCTTTTTTGGATGTTAAAACCATTTTTATTTAGTCATTCTTTCAATTGTATTTGCAAATGTTTAATATAATTATATTAAAAATTATTATTTTTGATATTCATGGAGGTCCAAAGAGGAGGCATATGTCCAGCAGTGGACGTCTTACGGCTGAAATGATGATGATGATGATGAATATAATTATATATATTTTGTAACATAAATATATTTTGTTTCAGATACAAAATGAAGGCTGTTTTCGTTCTTGCTTGTCTGGTTATCTCTGTGTGTGCTGTTGAGAAATACAGTTCCAAATATGACAATTTTGACGTGGAAACTCTCATCACAAACGACCGGCTTCTGAAGTCGTACATCAACTGTTTCCTGGACAAGGGGAGATGTACATCTGAGGGAGCTGATTTTAAAAGTAAGAGCCTTAAAACTAGAAATTAATCCATATAGGTTTATAAAAAGTCGTGTTTTTTACACTATTTATAAAACAAGAACTGATTTTGCTGAACATTGGTGGGGAGTGATACCACGGACTTGCAGAATACTCAGCGTGAAATGTTACTTGTACAATGTTTCGGGGAGTGAGTGAGGATATCGGAGTCCCTTAAAAGTGCCGCTTAAACCGGGTAAAAAGCCGGCGACACAACCAATGCACGAACTTTGGCGCGGTTGTTCATGGGCGGCGGTGTTCTCTTACCTTATAGGAGATCTACCTTTTCCGTTGTCCGCTATACTAAAAAAAATATATCAAAAGAACACACTATTCGTAGGTTTCATTAAGGATGTATGTTTTAATTGCAATGTCGTAAATACCATATTTGGTTGGAATAAATTGATTGGTTATAATTTTCCTTAAACCTTAACAACCAAGTTAGAATGTCAATAGAGGTCTAGGCGTTCAAGTGTGAATTTTGCACTTACACAATTTATTTAGGTCACTGCACATAGTTATGCAGACTGCTATAAATCTAATATAATAGAATCGTAGCTTATTGGTTTTAAAAGTGTATTATAATTTAATTTATTCGGTCTCTGGAACGTGACTTAATACTGTCACACACGTGGGAGAGTCAACTGAAGGATATGCTAACGCATTAATAGGGCCGGCTCGTCTGAAGTGTTACCACGGGCTCATAAAAAAATCAGCGTGAAACGATATTTCTACTGTATTTTGCTGAGTGAGTGTGGATAACGAATGCACGTTAAAATGCTTAAGGGTCAAAGCTTAAACGCTTAAGGGTCATAAAAAGCCGGCAATTCAACAAATGGGCGGACTCTGGCTTGGTTGTTCATTTGCGTTGGTGTTCTCTTACCATATAGAAGACCTACCTGCTCCATTACCCTGGCAGGTCTAAGAATCGAACAACAAAATCAATTTTTCATCCCCCTAAATATAAGGGTAGCCAAAAAATTTTATTTAATTTAAGATTTTTTTATTATACAGTATTCAAAAATACATACAACTCAAATAATTTAACTTATTAATAGAGATATAAGTCCTTGATAATAAAATATGTCACAAAACAATGTTTGACAGGGTCAGCGTTTTATATACAGTCTATGTTTTGAAACAAATTTAATAATTTTATAGCCTCGTAGCTAATTGGCTTCATAAACCTACTATGAAGCAAGAGGCATCAAGTTCGATCCCTGATTCGAATAAAAAATGTATAATTTATTCGGTCTTTGAAAGGGCGTGACAGTGGACGGCCAAGTCTAACACTGTCGCGCCCGTGGGCGAGCCATGCTGAAGCTTATGCTGACGCGTTAATTAGGCTAGCTAGTTCGAAATGATATCGGTTCAAAAAGTACCAACGTGAAACAGTAGTATTTTTATCAGTGGGTGAGTATGAATACTATGAAATTATACAGCTCAAGTGGCGTAAAAAGCAACACATGTAATTCAAATAAAAATATATTTTTTTGCATAACACTTCAAAATATTATACCATCAATTCTTATTTTTAATATCAATATTAGTACTTCTTAATTTATATGTCAAAAATTGGTCAACCCGTAGGTCTCTTACAAAATGTTCATACTGCATAAAATGATACATGACGCATAGAGAATACAGAATAACCAACACGTCTGCATTCAATCACTGTCCCCACATGATTTGAATAAAGGTCGTGGCATCTTCAAGGATCTTTTCAAAGTTCTGTTACACCTGGCCTTGGTCTTCTTCACAATTTTCACATATAACATAATTTTCACCCGTGAAAGAGCTATCTTACAGTATACTCAGCGTGAAACAGTACTTGTACTGTTCATAGAGTGAGTGAGGATATCGGAGGTACTTAAAAGTGCCGCTTAAGCGTCGTAAAAAGCCAGCTACAGAACCAATGCGCTAACTGCAACGGTTGTTCATGGGCGGCGGTGTTCTCTTACCATATAGGTGGCCCACCTGCTCCGTTGTCCGCTTTAGAATAAAAAAATAATTGTTATGAGCTTATATTACATAAAGACTTTGTCACTTCTCGTGATCGGAGCCTTGATACATTTAAACAAGGTAAAGTATACTAAGTAAGGAAATATAGCTTTCTAAGGATTCAACATATAAGGAATACTAGCATATCATTATACTATACTAGTATTTTTCCTTATTATTCTTATTTTAATTTATTTTTAATTTGGTTTCGTTATCTTTAACAAGACTGATGATATACGCTTTTATTTGATATACAGTAGACTCTCCTTATATCCATGGGAGCAGGTGTTTTTATCGTAATATAGAGAGAAGCCTATTTTTTTTAAATATAGTAGTATGTTAAACTAAGACAGTACAATAGTACCTTTAACAGTATTTATTCTTACATAATATTTATCTTGAGCTATAATATTAAACTTATTTTAATATAAAATATGATACATGTAGGCCAATGTACTGAAATATTGATGAAAAAAGACCTTTCTTTTTTTGGAGGTTTCTTTTTTTTGCCATACAGAACTTTATTTTTAAAACATAAAAAAAATCTGAATCAACTGCTCAAAATAATCTATTTGTTCATCATTATATTTATTTTCTTCACAAATTTTGTCCTGGGCGCTTTGAAGATGAATCATACACAGCCTTTTGAGAGCCTTGTATCTGAGTGGTTTAATAAGTTTACCATGAAGCGAGAGGTATCGAGTTCGAAACCCGGTCCATATAATTATAAATCATAATTTAATTTATTACACCTCTGGAAGGGCATGTGACAGGCGAGTGTCTTAATACTGTCTCATCCGTGGGAGAGCCATGTTGTAGCATATGCGGATACACTATTTAGACTGGCTCGTCCGAAGTGATATACAGAATACTCAGAGTGAAATGGTAGTTTGAAAACTTGAAACGATGATACTGTGTTACGCTGAGTGAGGATATCGGAGGCCGTTAAAAATGCTGCTAAAAGAAGCAAGCACGGACTGTGGCTCGGTTTTCCATGGGTGGTGATATTCTCTTATCATATAAGAGACCCACCTGCTCCGTTATTCGCTATATCATAAAAAAGATTACGTCTATGTAGTACTGTTTTTACTCAGCTATATCAAAGAAATAACCCCAATGTTACGTATGAAGTTATGTCACAGTTTCTTACGATCTTGCAGGGCACTGATCCGCTCTATTTAGTTCATTGGATTATGTCACAAAATGACAGTTTCTTCTTCCTTTTTTATAGTATAGTGGACAATGGAGCAGGTGGATCTCCTAAATCTCAAGAGAACGCCGCCGCCCGTGGACAACCGCTTCACAGTCCGCGTTTAGGTTGTGTCACCGGCTTTTTTCGCCAAATATGCAGGGGAGTTCAATTATTCTGTGAAACACATTACAAGTACCATTTCACGCTGAGTATTCTGTGAACTTATGGTATCACTTCAGATGAACCGGCTTAATTAGTGTGTCAGCTTATGCTTCAGAATGGCTCTCCCACGGGTGTGACAGTATTAAGACACTCTTATTTTTAACTTTTCTTGATATATTGTACCGCAAGGAACGAGATATTTTTATACAGATAGAGAGTTTTTGTATATGATATGTAACTATTTTTTCTAATATAAAATAGTCGTGGTCGGTCTTGTAAGTTAATTTTAAATCAGGGGATCTGTTTATATCACGTTACAGCGTTAATACGCTCATGAAAGAACCTACAAACCATCTTAAATCATTAACAGTTGAATCAACATGGTTTTTGTCGGCGCGTTTGACAAATCCAGAGTTGACTCATTTTCTTCTTCATTATTATCACTTAGGGCCGCGATTGTATGTTATTCACAGTCACAAAAAGATCTTCAATTGATTGAATTTCTTAGCTCGCATTACAGCGATCTCGGCTATGCTCAGGCGTATTAAATGAGACGAGGTATCATATGAAGCGCTAAGAAATGTATAAAAATATATTTAAAGTTGCAGGGACTGACGTTATGTGGCGTATTATGCGAGAAATCGTATTAAGCGAGATCGTCTTAAACGGGTTATATTGTATTTTGTAATTATTGTGTTTTTTATTATATATTATGTGTTTTAATTGCTAATGCTGTTTTCTTTACAGAGCACTTACCAGAGGCAATAGAGACTACATGCAGTAAATGTACTGAGAAGCAGAAGACCAACATACGTAAAGTCATAAAGGCGATTCAGCAAAAACACCCAAAACATTGGGATGAGCTTGTAAAGAAAAACGACCCGTCAGGCAAGCACCGAGATAATTTCGACAAGTTCGTCCAAGGAAGCTAAGCTATTACTATAGAAATGCTAAGCTATTTAGCTTAACTTCAAGTATAAAGCTTAGCATAACTTATATGTATATATCTACACCTAAGTTAAAATTCATACTATACTCTAGTGCATGTGCACGGAGCAGGTGGGTCTTCTATATGGTAAAACAACACCGCTGCCTTATACACCGTTACCAACTTTATACACCGTTTAAGCAGCAGTTTTAAGGGCCTCCGATATCCACATTTACCCACTAACATAGTACAAGTACCATTTCACGCTGAGTTTTCTGTGAGCCCGAAGTATCTCTTCGAACGAGCGGGCCTAATGAGTACGTCAGCTTATACTTCAGCGTGGCTCTCCTACGGGTGCGACAGTATTAAGACTCTCGCCTGGCCACTGTTAAGCCCTTCCAGAGACCTAATAAATTATAAATTAAATTATAATTATCAATCAAAATAAAATAAATATAAAAAAATAAATAAAAATATAAATCATCATCATCACTAATTATCAACTATCGGGATTCAAATCCGATACCTCTCGCTTCACGGTACACTTTTAAAACCTACGAAACTTATTAAAGCTACGAAATAACGAAAAATTAGTTACTGATACAGAACCAGTGCATGAAATAAATGCAATGCTGACTTAATTATGAAATCAAATAGCTTATTTAGCATTATTTAGATATGCAACCTCAATAAATATTGCTGAACGACAATCTGTTATTTCTAACCAGAAACTGTTGCGAAATCTAAGATATAATGACCTCGATTTAGTCTCTTATCTAACTGATCTTATAAGCTTATTACGATGGGATGGCTATTGGGTTTGACGTCCAGTGCGAATAACAATATCATTTATTCAATCTTGACGGGCTTAACAGTAGCCGGGTGACTTAACAGTCTTACCCGTGGGAAATACATGTACACTAGTTGAGTCGGCTCGGCCGAAGTGATACGGGCTCACAGAATACTCAACGTTAAATGGAAGTTGTACTTGAAACGGTACTTCTACTGTGTTTCGCTGAATAAGCGAGGATATCGCGCCGTTAAAGGTGAAATAGCGTAAAAACTAAAAATGGCAACAAATCCAGCAACACAACCAATGGGTGATGATTTTCTCTCACGATGTAAGAGACCCACCTGCTTCGTGCAAATAAAAATAATTTAACGGGCTCACAGAATACAAACGTGAAATAGTACTTATTCAGTTTCGGAGGGCCTTGAAATTATACCACTTAATCTGCGCAAAATTACACATTCAAAGCGCGGATTTTGGCGTGGAATGAGCGGATCTCTTACCATAGAGATCTCTCACCAATCTTCTCCGTTGCCAGCTATACCTTTAAAAAGGGTTGCTTATGTTCTAAGTGGTATTTTAATAGCATATATATAAATAGTTCTGAAGTAATTATTTTACATTTGATTTAATTATATATAAAACTGTTACTTTAGGCAAAATTATTGAGATAAATATAAAAAATACGAAATGTAAATTGTGAGAATACCAACACGTGAATTGTCAAAAATTGCATATAAAGTCACATATAAAACATTAGTTTATTATGACTTAGAAAAAATTGTCTTTAGTTAAGGATTTCATTAAGACTCCAATTTATTTAATAATTGTTGGTATATTGGTAACGGGCTCATCAAATTAATTGTGATATTCTGTATGGATTGAAAATATATTTATAATGAGCTGTCCTGTAGACTGACTTTAATAAATTTTTGATACATATATTTATTTAATTTCCTTTTGCCTTGTTATTTCGTTTTCTTTTCCTTGTATATCAATAAAATATATACTTTTCTTTTATTTTACGTCAGAAAAGCCCTCTATTCAATTTTAGGTTGTATGCATAGGTGTACAACTTTGCATCCTCTGTTTTGTAATATGCTGAATTGGTATGCGGTAGTGGAAATAACTAGAATTGTATCTAGATTTCATACATGAAAAACGGTGGACGCAAATTTTTACGCCTAATGTATCTAAGTGAAAAAACTTAGAAATAAAATTTAAAAATTCCACTGAAATAACTCAACTAACTTTTATGAGATTTATATAATATAAAAGGTTTGATCTATTTTTATACACTGAAATGTTAAGATTCCAACTCAAATGTTTTATCATCGTCATCTATTAAAGTCCACTGTTGGACATAGGCCTTCCCCAAAAACGCTCACCTATTACGATCTAGACTGATCTGGATCCAGCAGTTACCGGCGTCCTTTATGAGATCGTCTTACCATAGTGTGGCCGAACGTCCCACTCGGCTCTTCTCGCAATTTTTTATGATATAGCCTTAAAATATATATAATTCTAAATTCATATTTTTTCATTAATTTTAATATGAATGTTGGTATTTTATTAATTTAAAACTTTATTTAAGATGTAATTTCAAATACGCACAAAGTTAAAATGAAATTGATCAACAAATAATTGAATCAGCAAGATGATTCATTAGGTAAGGTGGTTGCATGTATGTATGTTTGTGTGTCAGGCGAGGTCAGTTGCGCCAGAGTTGCAGCGTGACGTAATCGCCTGTATAATTCTTGAGCACTTTATCTGCGCAATATTAATGTCGCCTATCATTCGCAGACACTCATCTAAGACTGATTTAAAAACTTACTTAACTATTAAGTAATTCATATATTCAGCGTGAAAAGGTGTTTTGTGAGGATATCAGAGGCCCTTACAAATGCCACTAAGTGGCATAAAAATTCGGCAACACAACTGCAACTACCTATTCTCGCTGAGTATTCTGTGAGCCTGTGTTATCACTTCATACGGTACACATACCAAAATATTTTATTTTACAAACTTTACCGGTCTGTCGATTGGTTCTGGCTAATATCTGGAACGACTGGACTGGTTTGGGCAGGACTTTCACTGGCAGGTGATGAAATAAGCAGCAACAAAAGTAACTTAGGTTACACCCACGTTACTCCCACGGACGCGACAGTATTAAGACAATCTCCCGGTCACTGTCAATCATTTCCAGACTCTGAATAAATTATAAATTAAAAAAAAGGGTCACGACCGGGATTCGAACCCAATATATCCTTAATAGTAAAATAAACTAGTTTTTAGTGCTCCGATGGTTTTATTCTTACAGTTTAAATACAGTTTTCATGCGGATTTCTTATTTGACTTGTAACTGTAATCAATCGTCGCCTTTCAAAAACTCCGCCATCTTTGTTAGATGTATCCCGTTCGGATCATATTTTGCCTGGAGTACCGCTGCTAATTCCGTCTTAGTCTGGAACAGCGTGTTAATAAGCTTACGTACTGTTTTTTTCTGAACATCTGAACATTTCTCGCACGCGTTGGCTATAACTTCTGGTAGAAAATCTGAAAAAAACACATAATGTGTAAGTTATATGATCTATGTAAAGAAATCTATGAAAGCTTTGAGATATCTTTGAGAGCTTCGTAACTTAGTTGTTTAATAGGTCTAAAATGAAGAGAGACGTGTCAGGTTTGAATCCCGGTCCGGATAATTAAAAATTATAATTTAATATATTCGGTTCTGGAAGGATTTGACAGTGGCCGGGCGCATGTTTTAATGCTGCCACACCCGTAAGAGAGCCATGTTGAAGCATATGCTGACGCACTAATTGCGCGGGCTCGTCTGAAGTGATATGACATTGTGACAGTGAGTGACGATATCGGAGACCGTTAAAAGTGCCTTTAAGTGGCGTAAATAATCGCCAACACAACCAATGCGTGGACTTTGGCTCTGTTCTTCTTGGGCGGCAGTGTTCTCTTACCATATAGGAGACTCACTTGCTTCGTTGTTTGAATAAATAGAAATTTATCAATTTCCGGACCAGGATTCAAATCCGATACCTCTCGATTAATGGTTTACTTTTTAAAACCATTAAGCTACGAAGCTTTCCAGTTTTTTGAAATATTGACGCCTGCCAAATGTTTAATATCAAAAACACATTTAACAATATTTGCTTTTTATTTAGATTCTATTCCTTTCAGGAAAAGTAGTTATTTAAATACCATTTCATATTTATACCAGTCAAACAAGAATGAGGATCTATAGGGCAGTACGAACAATAGCACAGGTGGGTCTCCTACTATATGGTAAGAGAACCTCGTCAGCATCTGCTTCAGCATGGCTTTTGTAGCTGTAACTTCTATGTTTTGTAACTTCTATCAATATCATGTTTTTAATTTGACAGTTTTTAATACAGAAAACTTTTTTCTGTATAGCGGGTTTCTCCTATAATAAGAGATCACCTCTGCCCGTGGAAACTGCACCAAAAACTGCGTCATGTAAGCGATATTATTTCAATTTTACAAAGTAAAATTACTATTTCACATTCTTTGAACCTGTGCTGTTACTACGGACGCATCGAATCAATTTGTACGTCAGCATATGCTTCAGCACGGCTCTCCCATGGGTTAGATGTTAAGAATTCCCACAATTTTACATTACTTAATGGTAATGCTGAGTTCTCAAAGCTACATTAAAGCTATGTACACAAGACTAAAAGAACTTTAAAAATCAATTAATTATACATAAATTATATATTTTGTGAAAACAGAAAGGTACGAGCAAGAGACTCAACAAGGCCAAGCCGTCCTACGCATGGACACATTCAGCCATTCCTGGACCGTTGTTACGTTGCCGGCCTTTGATCTACTCCGATTAGAATACTAATAATAATATTTTGAATACCTTTAAAATCTTGTGCATATTCCAAATCGCACGGTCCTTTGTCTAGGAAACAGTTGATATAACCCATAAACAATCCGTCGTCAGCAATAATTTTTTCGACATCAATACTGTCATATTTTTCATCATACGCGAACAATCCAGGTGACAGCATCAGAAAAGAAATGATGAAGAGCATACTGAAAATAAAATAAATTAATAAATACATACTTTTGGTATAGCGGGCAAGAGAACAGGCGATACTCCTCTATGGTAAGAGATCGCCGCGGTTTTGGATTTGTTGGCGGTTTTTTACACTGCTTGAGCAATATAATTTTAAGGGGACAGAAGAATATAAGATATCCTCAGTCACTCATAGTCGCACAATTCGTGCGTCAGTATGTTTCTCCCATGGCTGAGACCGTGTTAAGACACTCGCCCGATCACTGTCAAGCCCGTCCAACGCCCGAATTTCTTATACATTTATTTTCGAATACCGAACCGGATACCTCTCGCTTCGTGGTGAACTTATACTATACTTGTAATTATAAATGTTATATATCTTTTTTATTCCGTTTATATAAGACTTTCCTCGTGAAAAAACTTGCATGCGTTAGGCGATTAGTTGTTTTAAATGGTTTTAAATTGCATAAATTGTTCATAATTTGTAATCGTCATTAAATAAATTGCAAATAAATTTATTCCTACAATAATATTTTTCACATAATTAAACATTTCTATATATAAAGAAGGGTTTTTGAAATGAGACAAAATATTATTACTAAACATTATTACATATTATATGTGTTAGAACTAGTAAACCAAACAATGTTAAGTTGATACTATCACTAATCTATCACACTAATCAATCATCACTAATATCACTAATCACTAGATGGTGCTATCGTCTGATATTGATATTCTACTCTGTTTTTTAATTCTATAGAGGACAGCGGAGCAGTTGGATCTCTTATATGATAAGAACACACCGCCGCCCATCAACATCGACACCGTAGTTCGCGTATTGGTTGTCTTCCGGCTTTTTACGACGCTTAAGCGGCACTTTTACGTGCTTCCGATATCCTCACTCACTCTATGAAACACAGTATAGGTACCGTTCCACGCTGAGTATTCTATGAGCCTATGGTATCACTTCGGACGAGGCGGCTGAAATAGTGCGTCAGCATGGCTCTCCCACGGATGCGACAGTATTAAAACGCTCGCCCGGCCACCGATCAAATTACAATTGTCCGGCCAGGGTTCGAACCCCATACTTCTCGCTTTATGGTACACTTTTACAACTACGAGGCTTACAAGAGCCTCTGATGCTGATATTCTGCTCGATAATATGAAGAAAATGATAATTTATGAAGCTACTTTTTAATACAATTAATTATTTTTTCTAATTCACACCAGAAAAAAAACAAAACAAAATTTTACATAAGAATTATATGTAAGGACTCAGAGGACCTACCTTAGATCTTTAGTACCACTCAAAAGTCACTCAAATAAATATGACAATAAATTTGAATATTTTGTATTTATATCACAAACAACGGAAATATATTATTCATAATTGTCTTTATCTATGTAATGGAGACAAATTTAAATTTTTTCCCATCATATCAATTATTATAATGTTCCCATTATTAAAACCGCTTCCCCTTAACCTCCATTTGCGTAAAAATAAATATACAATAAAAATATTACATTTATTATAGTAATAATATTACAAAATTTTTATTTTATTTTATGGCATAGCAGACAAAGGTGCAGGTGCGTCTCCTATAGTAAGAGAACACCGCCGATATACAATCGCGCCACAGCCCGCGCTTTGATTGTGTTTCCGGCTTTTAACAATGCTCATGCGACGTAATTTCAAGGGCCTCCGATATCCTCACTCAGTCAACGAAACAGTACTTACAAGTGCCGTTTCACGCTGGGTATTCTGTGAGCCCGTGGTATCACTTCCGAGCCTAATCAGTTCATAAGAAATACCTGCAAAAACATTCCTCTAGATTGAATTGTTTATCATATGGAATTATGTTTTTCTTATAATTTTCCCACGTTCCGATGCCTTGCCTAAGGATTTGAACATAAGTTTTTCTTATTGCTTATAATGTCCTAAGTCCTAAGAAATATTTAATTGAACAATTATGATTGAACAAGGCCAGTTAATTCATCTTGTTTGTATGATGATGAAGGATCTGTCATAATTAATATTGCGTGTTAAGTAAGCATATAAAAGCTGGTGGGAACTACTGTTCTTTTATAGTCTATAAGTTGTAACGGTAAGCAATCTTTAATTTATTAATAATGTTTCACATGTTGTAGAACTATTATTTATACAAATTTTGCCTTTAATGTAACTTGTATATTAAAGGCGAGGGGCCATCCATAAATTACGTCACACGAATTTCGTGATTTTTTTACCCCTCCCCCGTCCTTGTCACAGCCGGTCACAATAGTAAGACTCCCTCCCTCCCTGGTATCCTCCGAGATTAGCTTTGTATCCATTTAAATTATTTTTTAATAAACATGAACATCAAGTCAAACATATCATCTTATGTTAATATAGATAGGTGCAAATATTTTGAGTATTTCGTTAATAGTGCAAAGTTCGTGTTTTAACACGTATATTTGGAAAAGTGACTCCCCCTTAACGTGTGACGTAATTTATGGATGGCCCCCTATATATATTATATCAAAATAATGTAAAAAAATGTAAAATTTATAATATATTGTCTCAATTTTTTGTGACATGTAAGTAGTATGATCGTAACTAAGTTAGAAGCGTCGTAACTACCAAGAAGGGTAAACTTATAAAATATAAAAAATTATTGGTTTTTGGAAAGGCTTATGCGTCTCCTCCGAAGCGATACCACGGGCTCATAGAATGCCATAATGAAACAGTATGTTTCATTATGAAAGAATATCAGAACCCCATGAAATTACCAAAGCGAAGAATGTAGTGCGGTTGCGCATGGACGGCTGTGATGTTTCAGCATAGAGGAGACCTATTTGCTATTGACTCTCGAATACTTAAAAATATTAATTTAATACATTTATAAATGTAGAATTTTTAAAATTAAATTTTTCTCTTTAAAATTTATGTTAAAATATTTATTTTAAATACAATAACTAATTTTTGGATAAATTGTGTTTTACTGTTCCGAGGTATCCTTGGTGGCATATCGCTGTCCATGGACATCCGCTGCATGATCCGTTAGTGGTGTTTCTGGCCTTTAACGCTGCTTAAGCGACACAAATTAGTGGAGTGTCTATCACTGAGTCTACGAATTACAGTATAAGCACAGTATCACGCTGGTAAAGGATTAATATTATTCTAATAAAGCGTTTTTGTTACAGATCCATTAAAATGAGAAAAGTCGTCTTATCATTCCTGGCTTGTGCCACTTTAATTACGTTAATTGATTGTAAAAGTATAAAGACCATTGAAGATCTTGATTTAATAAATTTGCTTCAAAATGAAAAAGAGCGGAAACACGTGTTTGCTTGTATGATGGATCAGGCGCCGTGTGGCAACATGCAACAATTTAAAGGTAACAAAATCTTCCTCAGAATTGCAAGCGTTCGTGGAGAATTCGTAAACTTTGTGACGCTGAAGTGCGGTAGGTCAAGTTATATATATGATTCTTTGTGAATATCGGAAGGAAAACTAGCAGAAGATTCATCTGGGATAAGCAGACCTTCACCCATGGAAACCACCAGAGTTTGCCAATCTACGAATGTGTTACTGGTCTTTAATTAATTTTTTGAAACGCCGTTGTGTTTTGAAGTCGTATTGGTCTGGAAATAACTTTGTTATTTTATTTTATGGAAACAGTGACTAACTAGCAGGAAGGAGGCTTACCTAGGATAAGCGATCATCCGCCCATAGACAATTGGAAACCCCTAGCCCTTGCGAGGACGGATTTGCATTGCATTATCAGGCTCTACATCTTTTCTCAATAGCGCAATCATATACATATCACCGTTAAGGCAGCCTTTATAAAAAATCTCTTTTTTATCGACTTAGTTTTTAAATCCCACTATCATAAACAAATAATAATTAATAATATTAATATATATTACAAGGAACGTAGCTTTCTATTGATGAAAAAAATTTCAAAATCTGTTCATTACATCCAGAGATAACTCTCTAAGACGTTAAACTTTATCTCTGTAATATATTAGTATAGATTGGCGTAATCTTTACAACTAAGAATTATTGTAGTATTTTATATTTATTTATTACAGACTCCATGACAGAAATGATTAGAACGAAATGCAAAACCTGCTCGCCGCAAGATAAAGAGAGATATAATATGTTTGAACAACTCCTATCATTAGCTTATCCGGAAAAGTTGGATGCTCTTCGACGAAAATATCAGA